>BQNB010121790.1:0-20397 GCA_026074375.1 Tanacetum coccineum
TGGGTATTTTTATGACACTGCGTGTCTATACCTTGTATTTTATGCATGTTTTAGTTTCTCTATATAGACGCCAATGTGTTGTAATGATTCCTTTTCTCGTCACTCCTCGCGTTTTCGCCTTGGCGGGGTGTGACATCGGTGATTGTCGGGTTCGAGTTTATACTCATTTCATATTGGATACCATTAAGCCCACTCATTTATAGTTCATTATTTGCATAAAGAAGCATCTTAATTTATGTAAATAATGAATTGATAAACTTATGGTTCGGTGATTTATAATTTATTTATTTAAATGAAGAGGCGTCCTAAGCCTTTCAAATAAAGAGATTATAAATCATCCTACTTAATAATTTCTGATGCAATACGCGTACTCACCTAAACCTCAAGGTGATGGATGACATATCGATGCAGGTGCTCTAATGAGTATGGGACGAGTGTTTAAAACTCGTCTTCGGAGACTAAGATTAAAACTACCGGGAGAGATCGACATAGTGTTCAAAATAGTTAATGAGTACTCGGTTAAAGTAAATAAGATAAAGGTCATTATGAATGAGTCAACATAGCAATTATCATATCAATCCTCCTATTACAAGTCTCGCCTATACAAGACTTGTAATACTTAGATTAGAAATTATCATATCAATCCTCATATTACAAGTCCCGCCCATACAAGACTTGTAATACTTAGATTTATACATAATTCCATGTAAACAAAATTATGACGGCTTTCGTGTAATATGATATTGTATAAAGTTATATGAAAAATATTTTTAGAGACCATTATTTAACTTACAATGTCTGAGAACGAAGTGAGACCATTATGCAACTCACAATGTCTAAGAAGTAAAATGAGACCATTGTGTAACTCACAATGTCTAAAGAAATGTTCTGGTATTTATATAAATAACTCTTATATAAATAAACGTATGATATATGCAAAAGGGATGCAAGCATATATATTATATATATGTATGCCATATAAGCACTTAATGTAACAAGTAATGTAAGCAAGTAATTAATTAGTGTGTATGCACTTTGAAAATGTTTGATGTGATGCAATGTCGTGAAAACGGTTATAGTCTACGTAACATATGCAACCTAGTTCTCTATAGCCAGTGCTTTGATACCATTCTGTAACACCCCCAAAAAATGGGTCGTAAGGGAAATATGTCCGGGAGTGTTACTTCATAATACAACAGCACAAGATATAGGAGAACGACTTCTAAATGTGTCGTTTGAAAAGTAATCTCGTTGATTTTCTTGAAATTGATATAACATTTTTCCCATGATTGCATCATAATGAAAAGCTTGAAAGCAATAAAATGAGATTTGATCATTTATATGTAAGTAGAAATCCATGAATGAAATCTTGTCAATTTAGACTCCAATGCACATCAAGTAAGCCAAGCATCTAATTCACCTGAGAAAAATATACTTAAAAGGGTCAACATAAAGTTGGTGAGTTAATAGGTTTGTTTAAGTATAAATGTTGCACCAAAGATTTGCAAAGTGTATATGACTATTTTAACCCTTATAATAGTCACAAAATTGTACGTATGAAATTTGGACCGCAATTGTTCAAAGTATGCATATAATTAAAACCATCACAAAATGTTTCAAGTATGTATTGCCCCATAAGTGATTACGATTACTCTAAGTTCATGAAACTGCTGCGTAGACTCATATATATGCCACTTTATTCAAGGCAACTTAAATATTCCTGTGTGTATAAAACAATGATTACGATTACTCTAAGTTCATAAACAGCTGCGTAGACTCATAGATATGCCACTTTATTCAAGGCACCATAATTGTTCGTGTTCGTGTAAATGTTGTGCTCCGACATGCTATAACGTTCGTTTGCCTAGTGATAGCTAATCACCCAAACGGGGATGTCACACCCGAATATATCTATTTCATAACATCCGCGCTCACCCTCTAGGTAATTCACAGTTCAATCCGCTTAAGCTAATCCGTAATCATTTGGGTAAAAGTAAAGTATGTGTTTGCGTCAAAAATGAAATCAAGTATTGTATCTCATCGTGAGATATGTAAATGAGTATGTAAACCAATATTTAATGAGTTGTAAATGGACATGTAACAAGTTTGAATCAACCATGTAAATGAATTTGTAACAAGCATGTTCTCACCCCAAAAGCATATGTAAAACCAGTAAAACATGGGGCTATACACTCACCTCGATGTTGTAGAACGATTGGCGGAAATGCACATATTAAGCATAACAGGAACGGAAATCGGAACGGCTCGACCAAGAAGTTGCGGTTTATCTTAACGGCTAAGACCTCTGGTATGTGCTTAATTACATATACCATTTTCCATTAAAAACGAACTTAAAATGACTAAAAACGTACCAAAAATACATTGTATTTGTATGTTTGCATTTGTATTGTGCAGGAAACGGATATTCAAAAAGAAAGCCAAAAACGACCAAGCACGGGATGGAAAGCCAAAGTCAGTCAAAGTCAAAAGTCAGCCACATGAAGAAAATACAACTTGAGGGACTAAAACTGCCAAACCTCAAGTTGTATTACAAAAGAAAAAGACAAGGGTCGAAATTGCAAACCGGGCGAAGTTTGCAACAAAGTTATAAGAAATGAGGGGCCAAAGCTGTCAACCTACCCAAACTCCATCTTTCCCGCCCAACAAAACCCAGGTACAGCTAAGGGATGTCTTCCCATACCTTCTCCCTGCAGAACACTCAACACCCTAGATAAATCATTTCAACCACTCCACTATTTCCCCCCCCCCCCCCCCCCCCAGCTGTATAAGTGCCATGTTGGCAATCCCTCACCATTCCCAAGTATTTTCGATGGCTATGATTGACTCCAAAGAAGCACAAAAGAAATTGAAGGCTGGGATTTGTTTTAGAATCACCTCACACAACAAGCACACTTGGTTTTTGCTCTCACAAAAGAAACACAAGCTGCAAGTCCAAGAGAAGAAGACTTCGGCTATAAATAGAGCCTTTTGTAAGCCTTGAAGGCAACTAGTTAATCTTAGAATATCTTAGCTTAATTTTCAACATAACTTACCTTATTTTAAAGTCATTTACAGCTTTTACTTTCAGCTCTGTAACACTTTCAAGTTTCAATACAAATTTGAGGTTTTAAGTCAATTTACAATTCCAAGTGTTAAGTTTCTTACTTGTGTTGTTTTGTGTTCAAAAAGCTCTCAATACAGCTTGTTTACAAGCTGCTTTAATTAAGTAAATTTAAAAAGTTAAGTAGTTAAGAGAAAATCACTCTCAAATACACCACAGCTTATTTTATGGATGATAAGCCAGTTCTGGATGGGCTTATGGACACTACTAGCTTGTTTTATGCAAGCTAGAGCTTGTAGATTCATTGTTTGACCCTGTTTTGAGCAAGGGTGTTGTAAGTCTCTCTTTTTTGTTTTTCTTATTTACTGTAGAAATGCTCACTAGTGCTTATTTGTTACTTATGTTTATTTATTTGTGCTTTATCAGTATGTTTAGTGCTTATCTTGCTTAGTTGTTAGTTTAAAAATAGTTTGTATCACTTTCTTAGTTAGTACTGTTAGTTCATTTGATAAAACTGTTAGTTATGAGTTAATACTGTTAGACTAATTCAGCTTATTTAAGGGCTTATTTTTGATTGAAATCTGCTTAGAAGTGTCTTATGTTGTTATTTGATAATCTGTTTTTAATCAGGATGAAAAGAAAATTGATTTTTGAAAACTTTAAGGGGTGTTTAGAACAAGCAGTACTAACTCCAAGTTAGTACTGCTGGTTCATTTTCTTGGATTCCAAAGGTAGCAGTACTAACTCAAAGGTAGCAGTACTAACTCCAAGTTAGTACCGTTAGTTAAAACTGTTAGTACTGTTGGTTCATTCTTGCTGATTAGCTTATTATTTCTGCTTGTTTAAGATTTGCTTAGCTTTTTAGAGTAGATTAAGCCATTTTCGCCTGCTGTCTTTAGTAGAACTTACTTTAGCTTATCTGCCTTTTCATAGTAATTTTAAGAGATTATCAGTTTTTAGATTTTAGCTTATTCTCCATTCTAGTTTATTGTAGTTGCTTATTCTTATGCCTGAGTGCTTATTAGGGATAGTTAAATATCTGTTTTAGCTTATTTGCTTATTTCTTGTTTCATTGTGTTTTGTTAAAGCTAGCAGTACTAACTTAAAGCTAGCAGTACTAACTCCAAGTTAGTACTGTAACTCCAAGTTAGACTGTTAAGCCCAAGTTTTTGGCTTATTTTAAGAGTTTATAAGCTCTTAGATAAGCCCTCAAAGTTTCAGGCCTTAAGAAGCTTGTTTGTTGGCTTATTTTTAAGCCAAAACTTGGCATTTGACTGTTTTTGAGTCCCTTAGGCTGAGGGATTGCTTATTTTTTGATTTTAGCTTATTGAGCTTATTCCATAAGCCCAAATTGTTTCCTAATAGCATTTTAGGTTAGTTTAGATAGTTGTTTAGCTTATTTACTCTTTTCTTGGCTTATTTGTTCAACTACTTTAAGCTTTTTAGCCATTTAGCTTTGTTTAAGCTTTTCTGTCATAATAAGCTTCCCACAGCTTATTTAGTTTAGCTTTTCCTTTTCTTTTTAGCTTATTTAGGTTAGTTTAGACCCTTTAGCTTATTTTAGTTTTTGTCTTAGTTTAATTCGACCTTAAGTCCAAAATAGACTTAGCATTTTTCTTGCTTTTTAGCCATTTAAGCATTTCTGTCAAGTTTAAGCTTATTTTTAAGCTTATTCTTTGCTTTTCATAAAAAGCTCTAGTTGACAAAGTTGTTAAGCCCCACGAGCTTAACAACTTTGCTTCTTTGAGTTTTCGAAAAAAAAAAAAAGGGGAAGACACTTGGCCCGGGTGAGCAAGACTCGAACCCGGGACCAAGCGATACATCCCCTTTATAACTCACACACCTTACCACTGCGCCCTTGGGTCTTTTTCGTTAAAGACCCAAGGCGTTTGGTATATAAGGTGGTTTTGGCCAAATAAGCTTATAAGCTGTTCAAGCTTATTTCGGGGCTTATTTCTGTAGCTTATTTTTGTTTCTTATTTTTCGTAGGAACTTTATAGAGTAAAGTATTTTTTGTAAATTTTTCAGAATTTTTAGTAATCGTTTAATATTTTTTATAATTTAATTTAGTTAAAAGTTTATTTAATTCATAAAAAATACAAAAATTATCAAAAAAATATTTTGCTTTTTTAGAAAATTTTCTTTTGTCATCTAGTTTGTAGGAAAAATATAAAATTTTTCGTAGGGTAATTTTTAATTTTCGTAGGGTCATTTTACAACTTTTCGTTCTTTTAAGAACGGTTCGGGAGACGGGATTTTGTTTTGACTCGTTTTTGGGTCAAACGAACTCCGTTTTCGGTCTAGTCTTTTTCATTCTTCGTTATTTGATCCCTAGAGTAGTTTAGAAGCAAAAATTTCTTCGTAGGTTTATTTTTAAAGATTTTAGGTTTTTCCCCCTTTTGTTCGGGATTCGGGGTCTCGTTTTCTGTGTTTAAATTTTGTATTTCTAGGTTTGTTCTTAAACATTTTAGTCCGTTATTATCTAATTTGACACTTTTTCCAAAACTTCCCAAGACCAATTCATTCCTTCAAACTGCATATCTTCGACTGTATCGATTTTCCAGTTCCAGCCTCGTTGGGATAAACGTACCCGGGAAAGCTCTATTACTACTTAATCGGTATCATTGATCTTGTTGGTTTTTACACTTATTTATATATTTTATATTTTACTATATATTATATATATTTACGGTGTGAATCCAACCAATCAGGAGGTCATTCTTACCAAAATTGTCCAGCCACCGATGGAAACATTTATCGTGACAATATCCAATAGTATGTGTCACAAGCCACTGTGGCAAATTTCAACCAAGGAAATACCGGTTACCGACCTTAGATGGTTGCAAACAAAATTTGACCTCCGTTTTTCTCTCCTGTTCAAAGGCCATCAAGGGAATAATCAAACACCAATTTTCAATCGGGGAAAACAATTTCAATCAAACCGAGGGAACAATTTCATCCAAAGCCAAATTTACAGTCCAAGGTTAATTAAAACACTAGATTACCAAAGCTCCTGTTCGCTTCAGAACATGGTGGTGTCCAAATACGATTTTGACAACTACGTTAGGCTATTGATGCAGTTTTGATATGGAAAGATGCGAAACCAAGGCCAAACCTTGCAATACCAAATGAGGTGTGTAATTTAACGGGATCTTGCTTTTCGAGTTTTGTGACCTTAATACCGCCTCTTATTAGGTTCCGGAACTCTCCAGGTAACACCAATAGATCCACACCCGAGGAAGATTGAGGTTATCCCACCCGAAAGTGGTGTTGCATCTGTGTCCCAAGTACACAGGGACACGATGCTTCTACTAATACCGAAGCACGAAGACGTCCAACCTCTGGTAGTTTCAAGTCCAATCTCAAATTCCAAATCTCCGAGCCGATGTTGATCCCGTTAGTGCTCCAATGCCTAACAACGAACATCACATTCATTTCCTTCAAGAAGAAAATAATGAAAGCGCAGTGAAAAAGCTAACGATCAAATATTGAGAAATTCTACGAATCTTTAGAGATTTGGAGTTTCGAATTAGCTTTAAGGATGCTTGAACCCCTTATGCCAATATTTGCCTCGACTCTAAAAACTTTAAATCGGAAAAACACAGAGAAGTTGCAAGGAAATGGCTAGTATACTGTCCATTGAAATAGATTGCTCAGCCGTCAATCCTGTAAACAAGTTTACTGAAAGAAAATTGGTGACCATTTTTCTATCTAATTCCAAGTTAATGGTTCCTTTATAATTATATAATACCATTAACTAAAAAATTTTTTTTTTTAGTTTTTATTGTTTTTTCTCTTTTTTTTTTTTTTTTTTTTTATGTTATTTTTTTTTTTTTTTTTTTTTTTTACTTTTTGTTTTTTTTTTGCACCTTTTTTTTTTTTTTTTTATTTTTTTTTTCCCCCCCCCCCCCCCCCCCCCCCCCCCCCCCCCCCCCCCCCCCCCCCTTCCCCCCCCCCCCCCCCCCCCCGCGCTTTCTTTTTTTTTGTTGGGTTAAATACATGCAACGCCTTGGTCGATATCGGCAAGCATTAATCTTTGCCATTACTCATCTGGTAGATCTCTCTCTCACCGAACTAACCCACGGGACTTGCATGATGCTAGAGCTAGCAGACCGTTCAATCACTGAACCAATCGGTATTGCTAAAGACGTCCGTTTAATGGTGGGAAAGTTCTAGTTTCCAGCAGATTTTGTGGTCGTAGATTTTGAGCCAGACCCTGCGATTTACTTTAATCGTCTGGGAGATAGTTTCTTAAAGGGTAACCAGTCATGCATTAATAGATGTTTACAAAGGTGAAATAAACCCAGTGATATTGTTTGGCAAAGAGGCATCACCTTTCAATCTAGACCCAAACTTCGAGATACACGGGCTAATTACAATTCATATTACGGTGAACCGTGAATCGACGGTTAGTGAATTGCAAGTGAAGAAATAAACTCGCAAGAAGTGTCGCTTAGGTTTTACGTCTGATTCTCGGCTGCATTTGTAAATCCTTCGTCCGGAGTTACGATCATTGTTTCCAAAATTCTTCACCAACACTAACTCCCTTCGGGCATAGTGATTTTCTCCTTCTTGAATAAGCAAACGCTTTTATAGATATAATGACGAGTGCAATTTAACGGAAATTGATTGCTACTTACTATTATCCGGAGTGGCGACCTTCTTATTCTGGAAGCACTTCTAATAGTAAACTGTTACTTCCTCTTCCAAATCAAAAAGATTATTCACCCTGAATCGAGAAGCGAACTTAAAGTTGTGGGGCTGAAGCAAAACCGTTAACATCATCATTTGATGAAGCCTCCCAGGTTAAACTAACGGACTTTGCCCACTCATTTAGAATACGCATTTTGGAAGGCTCGACGACAAGTTGGCCCGTCTATAATTGTGAAGTGATTTAAAGGATGTAGAAAACAGGTATCTCTTTTCAAGGTTTCTAAAGTCCACAAGCGAAAGCCATCGTTGGAAACTCTCGATATCAAGGGTGTTGAATAACAGAGTTGTTGTATCACAAAATCATTATGGAAGAGGACTACGAACCAATAGTTCAGAGTCAAAGACGGGTAAACCCAAAGATCCACGACGCCATCAAAAAAGATGTTGAAAAACTCCTTGACGCCGGATTAATTTATTTGATCTCTAACAGTCCATGGGTAAGCCTGATACACTATGTACCAAAGAAGGGTGGCATAACCGTCGTCAAGAATGATGATAATAATTTGATACCAACTCGATTGGTCATGGGGTGGAGAGTGTGCATTGACTATAGAAAAGTGACATGAAAGCCACCCGAAAAAATGTGCCATTTTCCATTGCCCTTCATGGATCAAATGCTTGAAAGAACTCGCGGAAACGCGCCAATATCTATTGTTTCCTCGGATGCGCTTCTCGAGTTATTTTTAGATTCCTATTGTCTCGAAGGTATCAAGGAGAAGTCAACATTCACTTGCCCAGACGGAACGGATTGGCTATCGTCCGCATGCCCTTTTGGGTATCGCAATGCACCCGACACGTTTCCTAATGATGTGAATGATGGCAATCTTCATGACATGATTGAAAAAAATCAATGGAAGTGTTCATGGATGACTTCTCGTCTTCGAGGATTCTTTTTCTACATGCCTATCCCATTTGGGCAAAAATGTTAAAACGATGTGAAGGATACAATTTGACCCATAAAATTTTTGTAGGAAAAGCCATTTTAGGTATCAAGAGAAGCATTGTTTCTTGGGATGACTACAAAATTTCTAAGTCAGGTGATTGAGGGTTGATCGTGCGTGAATGTTGAAGTTATAGCAAAGTTCTCTCACTCGAACCCTGTCAAAGGTGTCCGTGGTTTTCTGGGCATGCCAGTTTTTAACGACGTTTCATAACACAGACTTTTCAAAAAATTGACTCGTCAATGACCCACTTGCTAAAAAGAGACTCCATTTTTCTTCTCAAAAGAGTGTATTGGATCCTTTAATACACTTAAAAGAAAATTGGCCGAGGCTCCAATTTTGATTGCTCCCGACTGGGACTTGCCCTTCGAACTCATGTGTGATACAAGTGACTTTGCAATTGGGGTAGTCCTAGGGCAACGGAAGAACATAAGCATTTCCAACCAATTCACTTATACCCAGCGCAAAACATAACTAAAGCTCCAGAGTCACATACACTACGACCGAAAAAGAGAATTACTTAGCCGTAGTGTACTACTTTGAGAATATTTCCATGTCATTATCTTCTTTGTCCATAGAGATATGTATTCGATTTCTGCATATTAGTTATCTCTTTGCTAAAAAAGGATGCTAAGGTAGAAGATTAATGCGGTGGGATACTTTTGCTCACAGGAATTCGATGTGAGATCCGAGACAAAAAAGGGAGCAGAAAATCTGCTGCGACCATCTCTCCAGACTTGAGAACCCTTACAAAATGATTTTTTGAAAAGGGGGGGGAAAACAAAGGAATCACGGAAACATTTCCACTCGAAACTCTTGGATCGGTTGCTCTTCGTGATGATAACCCATGGTTTGCAGATTTCGCAAATTACCATGCGGGGAACTTCATTGTCAAGGGAATGTCGTCCCAACAGAAAAACAAGTTTTTCAGAGTTGTCAACACATATACTTCTAGGACGACCTCTTTTCTTAATTCAAGATCGTGACCAAGTGATCAGACGTTGTGTTTCGGGGCAAGAAGCTTATGACATTCTCAAAGCTTGCCACAGTGGACCCACTGGGGGACACTATGGTGCCAATTACACAGCAAGAAAGATCTTTGACTCAGGATTCTATTGGCCCACCATCTACAAGGATGCCCACGACTTTGTCACCCGTTGTGACATTTGTCAACGTCAAGGCAAAATTTTGCAACGTGATGAGATGCCACAAAACTCTATCCAAGTTTGCGAAATCTTTGACATTTGGGGCATTGATTTTATGGGGCCATTCCCGTCTTCAAGAGGGAACAAATATATACTCGTGGCCGTTGATTATTTATCAAAATGGGTTGAAGCAAAAGCGCTCCCCACCAATGATGCCCGAGTTGTTTGCAAATTTCTTAAAACTCTCTTCTCCAGATTTGGTGCCCCTCGTGCAATCATAAGTGATCGCGGAACCCATTTTTGCAATGACCAATTTTCAAAGGTCATGCTTAAATACGGAGTCACTCATCGTCTCTCCACCGCGTATCATCCACAAACAAGTGGACAAGTTGAGGTATCCAATCGTGGTTTGAAAAGAATTCTTGAAAGGACCGTGGGCGAAAACCGTGCCTCTTGGTCGGACAAACTAGATGACGCACTTTGGGCCTTCCGTACAGCTTACAAAACACCCATCGGGTGCACTCCGTACAAGCTTGTATATGGAAAGGCATGTCATCTACCGATTGAGTTGGAGCACAAAGCTTACTGGGCCCTTAAGCATACAAACTTTGATATCAAAACCGCGGGTGATCACAGAAAAGTTCAGCTCAACGAACTTAATGAACTTCGTGATCATGCCTATGAAAACTCTTTGATCTATAAAGAGAAAACAAAGAGAATCCATGACTCCAAGATCAAAAATCGCGTTTTCAACGTCGGTGATCGAGTCCTCCTCTTTAACTCTAGATTAAAGATTTTCTCAGGCAAGCTTAAGACCCGCTGGAGTGGACCATTCACTGTAACCCAAGTTTTTCCATATGGCACTGTCGAGTTATCCCAAAACTCCAGGCCAAATTTCAAAGTGAATGGTCATCGTTTGAAACACTACTTTGGAGGGGACATACCAACCGAGGTTGTCCCGGATCTCCAGACGTTCCCCATAAACCAATAAATTCGGAGGACGGGTCAAGCATAGCGACCTTAAACAAGCGCTTCGTGGGAGGCACCCCATGCTTATCAGTAGTAGTATGTAGTAATAAGTGTTTTTGTGTGAGGAAGCTTACATCTTCCATTACCCGTGTTTTGTCCGTATTTTGTATGCTTTGTGTTGTATGTCCAGGATTTCCCGGATTGTGAAGACTCTCGTGCTCGCAGTTTTACCTTTCATCCACAAGAGTTTCACATCCTCAGCTTCATTTTGGGAATCCAGTATCCAAATCTAATCGACTAACATTTTATCTTTTGGCACACTTAATAAACGGCCTTAGATTTACGTAGGTACCCCTTTTAAAACATCGAGGACGATGTTTAGTTCTAGTATGGGGGGGATCTTCGATTTGATTTTTGCCTGCAGTCGTTGTTGTCACGTAATCCCGTTTTTACCACCAAAATTTCAAAAAAATGAAAAAATTTAAAAATTTTCAAAAATAAAATAAGTGTTTTGTCACAGTTTTGACTTTCCCAATGGGTAGAATATGAATAAATTTTGACTCGATCGGGCGTGTTAAGCCCTAGCTTTGTCCCTTAACCATTTAATAAACGAAAGTTTATTAGGCTAAGCATTCGCGGATCCTTTTATTAGGGATTTTAAATTTGCGAAGAACGAAAAATGATAGTGTTATTTACAAGTAGGATGCGAAAAAAAATAATATAAACTATGGGCTGATAAAGGTTTACTGCATCTTGCCGGCTCACAACCGATGTTGCAGTCTTCAAAAGAAGCTCTAAAACCTGACTCATAAACAGTGCTCAAAATTTTTGGGAGAGGGGGGGGGGGGGGGGGGGCTTTTAACTTTAAACCGACATTGATTCTAAACAAGAAGCTCTTTCGGAAGAAATATTCATCTTAGTTCAGCTTGATACTTGAGTTTCTAAAACAAAATTTTCTCTATTACGGAAATATGTTGCAAAACAATAATATATATATATATATATATATATATATATATATATATAATATATATATATATATATATATATATATATATAAGTATATATAAAATATATATATATATATATATAATTAATATAAACTGTGGCTGATAAAAGGTTTACTGCATCTTGCCGGTCCACAACCGATGTTTGAAGACTTCAAAAAAAAGGCCATATTGAGATAACGAAATCAGTAGGTGTTAACAAATAAAAAGCCGTCGTCAGACTAAGTCACTACATCTTGTCCAAAAGAGGCGGGTCGATGTGTAGTCATGTAAATGATGACGGTAAGTATAGTATATAGTAAAATAAATGAATTTAATGATAAAATTTCTTTTTCTAAACTCACGTATAATTTTAATTAAACTAAAGAATATCTTGCTATATAAGACTTAAAAGTTTGTTGGTTGCCGTCGGTAGATTATTTCGATTAAGTATTCTCTGTAGGGTGTCAAAAACCTGGGCACTTAGCTGATGAGGCTGGGACGTTCCGAGAAGAAAGGTCGTTACATGAATAATCGCAACCAATGGAGATCATTAAATTTTTTGCTGTTTGCGTGCTTTGAGTAGTATTGATTTAATTTAACGGCAAATCCCTAAGAAATTGGCCTAAAAGGTTGGAGTATCCCGCTATTACAATGCGAACATTCTTCTCCTGTGGGGTCTCAACCTGATAACCTAAGTCGAACTTGGCTGGGATCTATCGAGAATATGCTGGTTGGTGGGTGATATAGTCTTTTCCCCCAGATTTCTTCAAAAATATCGTTATGCACATAAACTATGCTACTTTCTAAAATTGTCGATCTAATTTAACTTAAAATTCAGCACAATCACTTTAATTGAATAATTGTCAGGAGCAAAAGTTGACAGGTCATAGTTATAAGTAGTGTTAGCATCTTTACTTGTACTTAACGATACTTAATTTTTTAACGCAATAGCTTGGGCTAAGTGAAAAAATCTAGGGACGAATGAATTTATCCGTCAGGACATCCATAGATTATTCTATGGGCGCTTCTCATTCTATGATCCCAATGTTGATATAATAAAGGAAGTCAAACAGATAGTCAAGAAAAGAAAAAGGAAAATCCAAAAATATTAGGGATAGTTAGTGTACAGATAAAAAATGGTGAAAACGGGACTTGTCGGAACTATTGATTCTTTATTTCCCTTGACGAACACTTAGCTACTTTTCGAGGTTATTAGTCGAGGGGGATCGAGATTCTTAGTTTTCGTAAATGTTAGACTCATAACATGCGTAGGACACGGCAAATACCTTAGTATGGGGGATTTTGGTATGTGCTTAATTACACATACTTTTCCATAAAAAACGGACTTAAATGACCAAAAACAGACAAAAAAACTAGCCAATATATGTTTGTTTTGCATTTGTGTTGTGCAGGAAACGGATATCGAAATAGGACTAAAAAACAAAGCCAAAAAACCACAAAACTCTGGGCACGAATGTAAAAAGATGTGAAAGACAAAGCAAATCGAAGCAAAAAAGGTAATTCGCAAGTGTCAAAAAGTCAACAGAAAAGTCAAACTATCAAAGTCAAAGTCAACCCTGACAAAGTCAAAGTCAACCCCGACAAAGTCAAGTCAAGTGAAGTTCAAAATCAGAAGAAATATAACTTGAGGGACAAAATTTGCCAATTCCCAAGTTAATTACCAAGAGGAAAGAGACAATGGCTGAATTGCATATAATTAAAAATACAACATTGAGGGGGTATTTTCTGCCAAAGCCCCAAGTTGTATAACCAGGGAACTAATTTGCCAAAAAAAACCCTCCCCCCCCCTTAAAAAATTTGATTTTTTTTTGAGAGGGCCATCTTGCCAACCCTCAAACTCATTTAACCACAAGGACCATGGATGCAACACCCCTATACAACTTGGGGGACCTAAGTTGCCAAACACCCAAAAAAACCTTTACCCTGCACCACCAAACCTTTTTATAACAAGTATCTCCACCCATTTGCCCCCAAACCACTCACGGGTTAACCATCACCTTTTTACACCGCAACCTAAATTAAACCTTGGATAATCCCTTCATTCCCCCTCCACTAAACCCATTTCCAAGTTGGCAATCCCACAACTACCAAGGACACCAATCCAATGGCTATGATGACTAAAAAGAAGCACAAGAGATTTATATGGCTGAGATTGGGTTGAAAATTGCTCCTCACAATCAACAAACACATTGGGGTTCTTGTCTCTACAAAGAAACACAGGAAGAAAACCAAGGAGAAGACCCAAAAACCAAGGCTTAATTCGTTTTTGTATAAATAGGACATGTATTAGCTTAGTTTGGGATCCCATCTTAGTTTTCTTTTTAATTTTCAATGTATTTTTAAGCTTATTTACTGTCTTTAAATTTCAGCTAGTGTACTCTCTTTTTCAAGTTAATACAAAAGTTATTTAAAATCCAAATTCTCTCTTGATTCTTCAAATTCACTCCATAAGCTCCTATAAGCTCTTATAAAAGCCTATTTAAGCGTATGAGACTTAAACTTTCCATAGTCTAAAGTTTCATAAACATTTGTTTAAAAAAAGAATAAAAAATAATCCACTTGGATGATAAGCCAGAATTGGATGGGTTTATTGGCTTATTTACTAGCTTATACTTAAGCTAGAGCTCGTAGATTTAAGCCTTTAAGGGCTTAAGAGGTCCTTGTTAAGCTAAGACCAAGGTACTCTTCTTTTTACCTCTTAAATTTCAATATTTAGCTTATTTTATGCTTATCTTACATGCTATTCATTTATGCTTCTTATTGCTTTTTAGTTAATTTTCTTCAAGAATCTTCAGCTAATTCAGCTTATTTGCCTTTTAAATTCCCTTTTTGAAACTTAAAGGGGTGTTTGGGTTAAGGACCCAAAGTGGGTCAGTTCAGGTTAAAAACCTTTTGGGTCAGTTGGCTAACTTTGGCCAGCCTTATTAAGTTAATTTTAAGCTAATTTCAAAAGTTTTTTAAGTCTAATGGTGATTTTTCAAGTTTTTCTATTAAACTCTTACAAACTGTGGTCAAAAACAGTTTGCAAGAGCTTATTGGGTTAAGGCTTTTTAATCTTGTTTTTGAGACTTGTTTTGGTGATAATTATAGGTTTAAAATGCAGTACTAAAGTCCTTTGGTTTTCCAATTGTCCAAGCAAAAATCTGTCAAGTATTTCTTGTTAAATTTTCATAGTCAAATCTGTCACTTTTTCAATTTCAAATTTGAGTCACTTAAATTAGTTTTTAGCTTTTGAAAATTTGGTGCACAAGCCTAATTATGAGCTTGTGTCTATTTGTTTCATCATCACTTATTTATTATTTAAAAGTTTTAATTTGGTGGCTTATTTTTAAGCTATCTTTTTGTCCCTTTTTTCCTTTCAATTTTCCCCTGGTGCGTAAGCCCTTTTTGACAGCTCCTTTAAGCTGTCATAAGGCTTACCAAATTCTTTCTTTTTAGCATTTTTGGCTAGCTTATAGGGTGTGCTTTAAGCCCCTATAAGCTCAGCCAGTGGGTCCCACTCTTAGAGCTTAAAAATAAGCCCTAAAAGTCCCCTAAGAGCCTGTTTGGGCCTGCAGCCCAAACCTAGTGTTGGCATTAGCTTATTTTTGATTTTCTGGCTTATTGATTCCTTTTCCTTAGCTTATTTGTGTTTGTGTTTTCTTATTAGGCATAGTTAAGCCCTTTGTCTGCTTAATGTTCATAACCTTGTTTTTGTTATTTCTTGTGGGGTTGGGGCGGTGAGCTTTTTAGCCATTTTAAATTAGTTTAGCAGACTAAGTGCTATCTAAGCAGTACTAACTTTAAGGGTTAGTACTGCAAGTATTTTAAGCTTATTTCTTCTGGCTTATACAGTCGTACTTAATTAGCTTAATTTAGTTTCCTTGTTATTTAAATTAGTTTAGAAAGCTTTTTAGGAAATTTAGCTTATTTTGAGCTTTTTAGAGCTTATTTTCAAATTTGCCAAAAAGGCTCCCCTGGTGCTAAAGCCATTTTTGACAGCTTCTTTAAGCTGTCCAAGTGCTTCCATTTTCTTTCTAAAAAGCAATTTTAGTGAGCTTATAGGGTGTGCTTTAAGCCCCTATAAGCTCAGCCATTGGGTCCCACTCTAAGGGCTTAAAAATAAGCCCTAAAAGTGCCCCAAGGGCCTTTTTGGCCTGCAGCCCAAAGCCTTTGGCTTATTTGCTTAATTCAGTTTGTTTTGCTTGTTTCAACTGGCTTATTTTTGATTATATTTGCTTATTAGGTGCTAGTGTTAGTTAGTTTTTGCTTATCTTCATTTTGCCTTAGCTTAATTTGCTTAAATTGTCCTAACAGTTTAGTTTTTATAGGCTTAGTGCAAAAAAATATCATTCTGTGGGCTTTTGAGCTTATTTCCGGGCTTATTATAGCTTTTCAAAAAGAATTCCAAGTTTTAAAGTTGCTTATTTTCATTTATTCTAGCTTTTTCATTTTATAAGTTTTTCAAAAATAAAATAAAAGGGGAAGGCCAAAGTCCCGGGTGAGCAAGACTCGAACCCGGGACCTTAAAGCCCTCAACCCTTTATAAACATCACACACACTACCGCTACGCCCTTGGGTCTTTTCTGTTCGACCTTTGGACGCTTTGGTATTTAAGGGAGTTTTGGCCCATTAAGCATATAAGCTATTTCGGCTTATTTGACAGCTTATTCGACAAGCTGTGCAATCCACTTTATTTTTCTTAGGACCTTTATAACTTTAGCTATTTTTTGTGAATTTTCCAGAATTTTTTATAAATGTTTGATATTTTTTATAATTTATTTTGATTAAAAACTTTAAAAAATCATAACAAATAAAATAAAAATCAGAAAAATATAAACTTTTTTTTAAAATTTTTCTTTTTTCATATATTTTGTAGGAAAAATATTAAAACTTGTGCAGGGTTAATTTTAAAAAAAAAATATTTCTAAAGAACGGGTTTTGACCCGGTTTTTGTCTTGACTCGTTTTTTGGTCAAACGACCTCCTTTTTTAGTCTAGTTTTTTTTAAACTTCCTTTTTAGTCATCTAGAATCTATTTTAGCTTTTAAATTTGTTCTAGGATTTAAATTACAAAATTTAGGTTTTTGACCCTCGTTTTTCGTGTGCGTTTTAGGATTTAAGTTATTTAGCTTTCGTTTTAGGTTTAATTTATTTGTTTTTGCATCTTTAATCTTAGAAATAGAAAAATTAATCATACCTTTGTCATATTCGAACATCAATCATCAATCCGTCGTTCGATTTTCCATTTAAGCCTCGTTGGGACAAAACGACCCGGGAATCATACTTCCGGCTACATATATATTTTATTTTGGTGAACTTTTGACCATTCCTTATGTAAAGGTAATTGGTTGAGTGTTTGCTTATTAATTATATATATATATATTATTGACGAATCAGACACCTATTTAAGAACACCTGAGATAGGGAACCCTTCCTGATGACCCACAAAAGGCAAGAAAACTACGCATCAAAGCTCCATTATACAAGGTGATAGAAGAAAAGTTGTACCGAAGATCATACTTGTCACCATGGTTAAGGTGTGTAGGACCAATGCAGGCCAAGAACATCATAAAAGAAGTACACGAAGGGTCGTGTGGAATGCATTTGGGCCCGACGTCAGTGCTATCAAAGATAACAAGGTTGGGAAATTATTGGCCATCCATGTATAAAGACGCTAAAGAATTAATTCAGAAATGTAAAGCCTGTTAAATCTATTCTTCGGTACCTAGGAAACCAAAACAGGAAATGACATCCATTATGTCAGCCTGGCCTTTCTCATAATGGGGAATCGATATAGTAGGCCCTCTGCCAACAACACCTGGAGGTGCAAGGTTTTTAGTAGTAGCCATAGATTACTTTATAAAATAGGTCGAAGCGAAGCTGCTCATATCAACAACTAGGAAACACATGGAAAAGTTCGTATGGGAACACATAGTGTGCAGATTCGGAAGGTCTCAAGTAATAATCCCAGACAATGGAAAAAAATTATGGAAAGTACGTTCCTAGTATTTTGTAAAAAACTAGGAACGCTCCAAGCATCTACGTTTGTCTATCACCCCTAGGCAAACGGATAGGCAGAAGTAACAAACAGAGAAATAATCAAAGGAATGGAGCTAAGATTGAGAAAAGTACACCAAGTATGGATCGATGAGTTACCACAAGTTCTATGGGCACACCGAACAACGCCTAAGTCCAGCAATGGAGAATCCCCCCTTTAGCCTGGCCTATGGATCGAAAGCTGTCATCCCAATAGAAATAAGTGTGGAAACAAAGAGAGTTCAAGACTTTGATCCCAAAGAAAATGAAAAAAGGCAACGAGAAGACTTGGACATCCTTGAAGACAAAAGGGAAATAGCCTCGATAAAAGAAGCTCATTACAAACAGAAGCTAGAAGGCTACTATAACAAGAATGTTAAGCCATTCACGTTCAAACCAGGCACATATGTGCTCCGATTAAACAGCGCCAGCAAGGCAGAGTATTAAGGAAATATGGGACCAACATGGGAAGGACCTTACGTGATAAGGAAAGCCTACGAATATGAAGCTTACAAGTTAGAAATGTTATCTGGTGAAGAAATTGACTGAACATGGAATGAAACAAACTTACGTAAGTTCTATGTCTAAGAACCACTATTCCTTGTTTATTTTAAAGTCCTTCAACAGATTCACTTGTTAAATCCTCACTACAGTGTAGCAAACTAAGTGTTCATAATTGAAATGACGTAAATCTTTCTATACTATCAATGAAAATAGATTTGGTTAACGACCTCGCATTTTTGGAAAAAGGCCACACACGAGCCTTATGTTCCTTATAAAACGTTCGAAGGGGTGATGAAGGGCCACGCATGAGCCCTTCGAAAAATAATCACCTAAATTCACGTTATCAAGAAGATGTAAAACGTTCAAAGGGGTGACGAAGGGCCACGCATGAGCCCTTCAAAAAATAATCATCTAAATTCACATTATCAAGAAGATGTAAAACGTTCGAAGGGGTGATGAAAGGCCACGTATGAGCCCTTCTAACAATAATCACTTAAATTCACATTATCAAGAAGATGTAAAACATTTGAAGGGGTGATGAAGGGCCATGCATGAACCCTTGTTGGGATTAAAAGCCTTCTTAATGCTGCTAGTATTACTGCTGCTCATATCAGGGTTAATGTTGCTCAGTTGTGTTAGTATAGCCTTCTTAATGCTGCTAGAAAAATGCTAAGTGTTTACTACTGCTAGTACACAACTAGTACTGCTAGTGTAAAGTTACTACTGCTAGTGCATATTAGTACTGCTCAGAGACTTAGAAGAAAAATGCTAAGTAGTTACTACTGCCAGTACAAAAGTTACTATTGTTAGTACAAAGTTAATGTTGCTGAAGGAGTTAATGCTGCTAGTGAAGAATTTAGTACTGCTGAGTTAGTTAGTACTGCTTATGTGATTTATATGAGTTATTTGTGTAGAAGATATGTATAACTTATTTTTTTTAAAGATTTGATATTTTTAGGAAAGTATTGTAAGCCGTTTAGGACTCCTTGGTGTATAAAAGGAGGTCCTAGGGCATAGATATTGATACACCAAAAACACCAAGATGCACCATACCAATACGAGTCATTCATAAAATTTTCATAGCTTCAAGGTCTTTGTAACCCTAATACTTTAAGAGTAATCATATTATTAATAATATTGGAGCTTTTGTTTGTTGAATTATATGTTTATATAATTACTATTTCATTGATAGTTCTTCTTAATATTAAAGATTAGATTCCACATAATCTTTAATACATTCAAACAAAGTTTCTACTATAGTTGTGTTAGATTTATCTAATATAACTAATCCTTATACAAGCTTAAGGAATTCAATCTATTGAAGTGGAATCCAACAAGTGGTATTAGAGCTTGTTGCTTTGAGAAACATTGCTAGAAGATATGGATCAAGATTCTGCACACATGGTGGTTGCATCCAAAGTTCCCATCCTCAAACCTGGTGAGTTTAAGTAGATGGGGATTGAATAATACATCCAGATGATAGACGATGCACTATGGGAAATCATAGAGAATGGTGCAACCTTGCCAAAAATAGCAGTTATGGAAGGTGTCAAAAAAGTGATGCCTATTACATCTACTAAAGATAAGGCTCAGAGAAGATTAGAAGTGAAGGCTAGAAGTACTTTAATGATGGGTATTCCTAATGAAGATCAGTTAAAGTTTAACTCTATAAAGCATGCGAAGCTGTTGCTAGAAGCTGTAGAAAAGAGATTTGGTGGGAATGCAGCTACTAAGAAGACTCAAAGAAATCTCTTAAAGTAGCAATATGAAAACTTCACTGCTCCAAGCTCAGAGATGCTTAATCAAACCTTTGATAGGCTTCAAAAGCTTTTGAGTCAGTTGTAGCTTTTAGATGAAAAGCTTTCACAAAAAGATGTTAATTAAAAGTTATTAAGAAGCTTGTCACCTAAGTGGAACACACATGCTATTGTGTGGAGGAATAAACCTGAGTTAGAAACTGTAACGTCCCGACCCAAAAGGGTAGAAGTATTACAAATATGGTGTGACATCAAAAGCATACACAATCATAACATAAGC
>BQNB010121791.1:0-11494 GCA_026074375.1 Tanacetum coccineum
CGGAAGCTGAGTGAGCTCTTCCACATTTAGATATGAAAGTTAAGCTTTGAACCATGCAGCTTTAGGTTTTTCAGCTTCCTTTTCCCTTACTAGTTTGGAATTTAAGGTTTAAAGGACAAGTAGTTGAGTGCTCAGCTCTTGTATTTTGACAGTTTTTAGGGATGGAGGTTGAGAAGCTGAAGCATCTTCAGTTTCTTTTGGTTCTTTAGGCTGAACCTTTTCAGCATGAACCTCTTCCTCTTCTTCATCTTCAATAATGATTGGCTAATCATCTTCAGGTGATTTCAAGTCCATGAAATCAACATCCAAATTTGGTACCAGCTTGGATAGATCCTCTAGCTTGACTTCCTTTTATGTGTCATCAGAACTGGAGAGGTCAAGAGATGTGTTGAATTCTTTCTTAGCATATTCAATCTCCTTTTCAATGTAGCTGGCTCCCTTTCCTGTGGCAGGTTTAGTGAGGACAATTTCCAACCTTTCACTAGCAGATTTGGTTTTCTCTTGTTGTTTAGATACTGAATCATAAGGATCAGACTTTCCAAGATCAACTTCATGTCCACTACTGAGTTGAGGGTGGGCTCCTTCTTCACTAGTGACCCCTAAAGATGTTGGGCCACTAGTTGCTTGTTGGGCCTCTTTATGCATTCCAACAGCCACAAGTGTGGAAGATGGAAGCTGGCTTGGGTTCAGGTCCTTGGCCAAACTGGACTGAGTTTCTTTTAATGAATGGTCAGTATGGGATCCAGTGTCTCCTTTTAAGGAGACACCTTTGGTTGCCTCTATCTTGG
The DNA here is from genome assembly GCA_026074375.1 of Tanacetum coccineum. NCBI lineage: Eukaryota > Viridiplantae > Streptophyta > Magnoliopsida > Asterales > Asteraceae > Tanacetum > Tanacetum coccineum. Next base: position 789 of record BQNB010121791.1, read on the forward strand.
ACTGAGGATGTTTATATAAAACAAAATTTTGCTTCTTCCTTCGTCCATATTTAGATCTAGGCTTTTTGCCTTTGGTTTTTTAGAGCTTGAAATGCCACGGGCTCATCTGCAGTGCAGATAGCCAACATGTGAGGAGTGAAGGATGTTCCTTTAGGTTTGTTCTTATTTAGAGTCCAATTAAGAACACTAAAGATTTGAGTGGGGTGAATGGTTACCTCATCAGATCCATATCCTTTCATTTTGAGTTCTAACAAAAGTGACAAAAATCTTGGGTAGGGGATGACCTTCAACCTACTTTTCTTCTTTAGCTTTGAAACAATGTCATCCCAGATTAATTTTATAAAATCAGTATTAACCCCATTTGTCAAACAATATAAAACGATGGCATCTTTGTTAGTAATCTGGTCATACCCTCCAGTTTTTCCCCCTAAGCACTGGATTATCTGTGCCATTAGCAACCTCCACCTTGGAGAAAGAAAGCCCTTTTTGAGGGTTCCTGTTGCATCAACTGCCCCACTATACCCAATGGTTGGGAACCAATCCCTAACAGTTTCATTTGTAGGAGCCTTAGCATAATCATCTAGGTGTTTCAAATAATTTACTCTAATGGCCTTTTTGAAAGAATTAAGACCAACTTCTCCTAATACAACCCCTATGGGAGTAGGGAACCAAACATTTGAAGAATTTTTAAGAACTTTGGTAGTGTACCAAAATTCTACAAGATATTCTTTGTATTGAATGGGTGATCTTGTGAAAGCCTCCCTGAGATGGCATTTTGAAATAAAGTATGAGACAATCAATAAGGTATCTTTGTTTGGATGGACATGGTAGAGTAAAGCAACTTCATTGTTGGTCTTGAGAGTGATTTCATCAAGATTGAAGTCAACTTGAGGTGCAGGATCAAGAGGAATAGGATATCCGGATGATTCTTGTTGTGAGGATGATTGTTGAGGGTTTTGTTCTTGTTGTAGTGGCGATTGTTCTTGGTTTGATGATTCAGCCATTTTTTTGAATTTAGGGTTTGAAGGTTTGATCTCTTTTGATCTTTTGTGTGTGTGTTTATTGATGAAATTATGTGTTTGTTAAAAGTGAAATGTGAATTGGTTTGATGGGTTTATATGATTGGTGAAGTTACAAATTCTTCTTGAAAAATTAGTAACTGCCATTTGGAAGTTAAGGATTTGTGAAGAATGTTTTAGGGTTTGTTATTGTATGTGTGCTAAACTTTTCATTTAATGGGAGTTAGCACACATGCTTTTGTCTAACACCTTAAACAGTGAACAACCGTCTGTTTAACTATAAAAGTAGGTGAGAGAAAGGATGAGGTCATTCGAACGTTTGGATATCATTATTTAATAATATTAAAAATAAGTAACTTATTTTATAAGAAATAACTTAATGAAAATATATTAATTTTGAAAATCACTTTTGTTTTTAAAACTGACATTGTGATTGATTGTTTTAAAGAGCTAAACTTGATTTAGGTTTGTTTTATGTTATGCTGAATAGATATTGGTGATCTTTATCAACGTCAATGCTCTAGCGAAGGCGACAAAACCACACATGCTCATGCAAATCCATGAATGAGACATATGTGATTGCTTAGTTACTTCACTCGAGAAAAATGAAGAGTTAGATCAAAGTTATGGTGTAATCTTTATCAACACCAATGCTCCAGCGAGGGCGAAAAAACCACACATGCTCATGCAAATCCATGAATGAGACATATGCGATTGACGTGTGTCATAAAACGTGTCGAAGTAATAATATAGTATTTCCCGTTAGATAAAAGAATTACTTGAGGACAAGTAATAATTAAATCTTTCGGAGTCGTGTCTACGGTGAGAAATGAATAGAGATTCACGTTGATGTCTTTTATTGCAAGCTTGAATATCGTATATTTTTAGTTGGTTTTATAGAATTAAAAGCTATACTAATGATTAAAACTAAGGAATCTTAAGCTAAAAGATCTAAAATATATGTCTAAGAGATATGCTTGTCAAGTGAGGTGAAAAGATCATTAAGTGTGAAGAAGAGTTTTAATTGATGAATTAGTACCCGTTAAAAAAAACTATTTTCTCACAACGTTGGTTTATTTTGAAAACAATCCTTTATTTTGATACAAATTACTAGATTAATGTTTGATTATTCTAACGGCTTTTGCCCGTAAAAATAACCAAAAAGAAATCAAAATAATTCGAAAATTATTAATCAACAATCTTCTTTATTTCACACTTAATTCTCTAGTCACAACTCACTTAACAAGCATATAACAATCTACTCACTAATCATGACTACCAAGCTAGCATCAATCAAATTAACAATCATTATCATAAACATATTTTCTAAACTAATTATTAAACTAAAACTACTACGGATTGAAAAAGGTAAGAAAGTAGAACCCGTTTGACGAAATAAGACGAATTAAACCACCGGATCTTATAAACTAATTAAATACTAAAGTTTACTTCTTTATTAGATTTTATTTAACTAATTAGTTAATAAAGTTGTAAACTTTATAACGAAAAAGCTTTATAAAAACTATAAAAGCTTTAAACTTTAGAAGTTAAGCTAGCTTATAAGACCCTTAAGCCCCACGCCTTAGATGTAGGAATGGTTCCATCAACATTAAAACATAATCAAGGTTAATATGAACAATATATCAATTTTAAGCTAGAGATGAAACTAAAAACTATAAGCTTTTAATATAGAAAACTAGATCGAAAATGAAAACATAAGATCCATTATTAATAAATCTAAATCCACCTAAAACTAAGATGTTTACTTCAAAAAGTAAACGCGGATTAGGTATATTTTGAGGATTAGTTCTAAAATAATAGACCAAAAAGCTAATTAAACAAGCTAAAAACTATAAGCTATTAATAAAGAAAACTATATTAAAAATGAAAAACTTTAGATCTATTATTAATAAATCTAAATCTATCCAAAACTAAGATGTTTTCTTCGAAAAGTGAACGAGAATTAGGTATATTTAAAGACTAGATCTAAAATAATAGACCAAAAAGCTAATTAAACAAGCTAAAAGCTATATAAGCTTATCGAAAAAAGCTATATAAAGCTTATTCAAGGGCTTAAAAACCAAAAATATTGGAGAATAAGCTAATCGAATAAGCTATAAGAAAGCTTATCCGAACAATAAGCTATATCTCAATAATCCAACAATAAGCTATATAAATAAGCTTATTTGGATATAAGCTAGAATGAAGAGAAAAGAAAGAAAAGAGGATAAGAGAAAGAAATAAGCTCAAGTAATACCACAAAAATTCTTCATCTTCATTAATAATAAGCTAAGTACAATAAGCTGAAATAATAAGCTACAAGAGCTTTTACAAAAACTAAACTAAATACAAAATATGCTACTAAATACTATGTGTGAAAATGTAGAAAGAAAAGTGTAGAAAGATTGAAAAATGAGTGAATGAGTGGGGGATTAAATAGGCCAATGTCGGGAGGGGCGTTTTAGTCATTTCACGCGTCCCAGCAACACTGATTCATTTTAGCCAATCATTTGGCCACGTAAGCTCCCATCAACCAATAATATTCCCTTAATGATTGACATTAATGGCTTCTAGAATCCTCGGATCACGTGTACCTGCCACCTCTGCATTCTTGTCACAACGTACACGTGGCACACTCCCATTGGCTAGCCGACCTGCCACCCGCAACCTTGTACCAATCATTAGCCGCCACCTCTGCCACCTCGTACCTATCATTAGCCGCCACCTGCACTTAATGACACATTAGAGCCACCGCCACGTGACAAGCTGTCATTGGACAGTCGCCGCCACGTGGCAGAAAGTGGGATGCGCATGACACGTTATTGCTAACGTTCGTAGGTCAACGGGTCGGGTCGCCACGTGTCACGTGTAGGGTCATGTTGCCACATGTCACCACCTGAGTGAATCCACATGGCATCCGACGTGACATTGGGGTGAATTGCCAAACCCGCCAAGGCAGGACTCGAACCAGCGACCTCGAGGTAGAAACACACAAGGGGTCACCCCCTTTCCAGCTGAGCTAGAGTGTGTTTCTATAATATGTATGCAACATATATCTTTTAAGGGCTAATTGAGATGGGCCGGGCTTTATTAAAAGAAGGTCAAACCGAAATTTGACCGGTCCATATAATAATATTTGGGCTGGTTCAAAATTTGAGAAAGGTACCGACGGATTTGTAATTTCGTGCTCTTTCTAATGGAATGTTCAGGGAATTTTTCCAACTTTGTTTGAATCTCGATAAACGTGAAAATGTCGTCGAAACTCATCCAAAATCACCGTTTTTACTTTGTGTTTCAATCTCTTTGTACCTTCAATACATAATAACACAACCAAACATAATTGAAATATTATTTCGACATATGTATGGTTTTATTAGTCCATTTAGTGTTTTTTTTGAAATAAAAATGATGGTGTTTAAGCACAATATCAAAATCTCCCACACAAGCTATTGCTGCCTAGCACTCAAGTTTATTACACACGTTGTGAAAGAAAATCTTTTAACCCCCCCTTAACTAATAATCCCTCACATCAAACAAGAACAATAAAAGGAGTATCATCAAAGGGGTTATAATAAAATTCATTTGTTCGGAAAACACCCCCGTTTTAAACCATTATTCATTAATAGATAAAAAAACTAATAAAAGTTTTATTCAAATTATCTTAAAAGGCTTAAAGAACGGGAAACACATAAACCGAGTGTCTCCATGAGACAAGGATCATCATCCTCGATTTTCACAATCCCCAAACCAAGCTTAAAACGAAATCACAGCTATATATAAAATCAGATGCTAACACTACTCATAAATGTTAATTGTGCAAGCGCAACTACTTCTCGCTCTCTTATTCCTAATTCCTCTAAGGATATTATTTGAAAAACATAAAGTGAAACGAGATCACTTATTTTAATAGATTATGGTCTTATTTAATAAAGGTGTCCGGTTTAAATACTAATTAGTTTGAAATTATTTCCTAGATGAAAACAAAGTCCACATTAAGGTTCTAATTTAACATGATTTAGGGGATATCCTTTTTATTTCATCCGAAACAACTCAACTACGAGTCCAGAGACGGAGGCTTTTTTTAGATATCCCCGAAGTCGAAATTTAGCTTTATTATTATTATTATTATTGCAACAGTATTAGCCTTCGATCCTTTAAACAACCTAGACAACGGGAGCGAACCGACAGGAAATAGTAGTCTTATTTTGACCTTGGGAATTTGCTTGACATTTTTGAAATCTGAGGCAAACTCGAGCGTACTGTATGAAACAGTAAACTTTTATCGGACCCTTGAATTATTATTATTTATTATTAACCCCATCCTATTAAACAACTAATGTCAACGGAGCGAACCGTCGGAAACAGTAGTCTTATTTCGGCTTTGGTTTATTACATTTTATTATGGCAAAATTTCAAAACCTGTGGTCTTTTAACTTCCGAGACAACGGGAGCGAGCCGTCAGGAAACGATAGCCTATTTCCCCACAACACTGACAAAACCTCGCTATGTACCTTACTTTCATTAGAAGGAATCCTCTAAGAAGGTATTAAAACTAAGAATTGTAAAAACCATACAACTTAATTTATTGAAAATTATTTTATCGTGTTTATTTAGCTGATGGGAGCAAAAAGCCACAATTAACCTCTATAAGCTCTAAAGAGATCCAACTACTCCACGCTTAGCATCTAACATATATTCAACTCTATCGTTTTTCATTCTTTGCAAAAAAAAATTAATTCTTGCAAACGCTTAGTCTCCCAAAGTTTAAGGGGAAAAAACTAGAGTTTCAATACTCGGTCCCTCAAGTCAGAATCTCCCTTGTACAAGCCTATGAGCCTACTATATATTTACACATTTTATCTCAAATATATTTCTATATATATAAAATAAAACAATATATTGGTCAAAATGGGGTTGCGTGAGGCACAAAAAAGCACAGGTACGATCATTTTGATAGAAATCCCTTCACACTTAGAACTGAACATTGGCCTCAATGTTAAAAAAACGCCGGGTGCCACCCCCACACTTAGGAACAACAAAAGGCAAATGCTAAAAATTCCAAGTGTGAAAGAGGAAACATTATCAGATATATATGTATGATCAAGATAGAAGATTTCCCTAGATATAATCATGTAAATGATCAGAGACCGAGTGTTGAAGGATTGAAAACAAGCACTGAGGTCTTCATGATCATAGGGAATCCTGCGAGCAAAAACGGATACCAACGAAACACAACATGGAGAGAATCACTCCCCCACACTTATTCTCATATTAGATCACACTTATTCAAAATAAAAATAAAAATAGATAGATAACACGGGTTGCCTCCCGAGAAGCGCTTGTTTATTAACGAGTCACTAGCTTAGACTGCGCCTATGAATTGAGATGAATCATAAAGTAAAAGGGCATGATATCCAATATCCGATGGCATTCTTACAACTTTTGAGTCGACGTCAGTAACCGATTATTCCATGATCCAAATATATCTTTTTCGTCGCCCGAAATCAAATAAATCTAATGAGTGAAGTTTAGAGAAATTTTCAAAAAAGACGAGGCCAAAACCGTACGATAAAGAGAATAATAATCTCGGGCCAAGTATGTCAAAAACACAATGAGATCCAAAAGTGTCATAACAAAATTGTGAGAAGGTAAGGATTAGGCTAGGCATGGGTTAAATCAAAATATATTTATATAACTTTAATTTATGAAGTGTGATTTTGCGGTACTTTGTGAGCTATAAATTTGCACCTCTTCCATTATAGTCTCCATTTCGGACTCATCACTCTCCTCATTCTGAATATCAAAATAGGATTGGCTGAATTTAAAGTAAATTCGGAATCGAAATCAAATAAAGGATTTGTGATAGTCATATCGAAAGTTTTTGAAATTGGATCAAGATAATCCAAGGGTTTCGATACCCTTGAGATTGGAACAAGGTCATCAATATCCTCATGAGAATTAAGCTGATCCTTTTCCTTTATTTTTAAGTCTTTAGCGATAATCACGGGTAACTTTAAAGTTCCCTTGAAAAACACGTACTCGAGGTGGGGAGGTAAGTCCTTAAGTTCTAATTCAGGAGGTTCTTTAATTGAAGATTTAGTCGTTTTGGTTTCATCATCTTTAAGCTTTTTAGGAGGGAGGAATCTTTTGGGGGATCAATCAGTGTAATTAATTTATTCAAAAGAAAATAATATATCCCTCCGAATCATATATTCCATTATCAATTTCAGGTGGTATCGAATCATCTAGGGTAAGAAAGGTGTCTGTCTCTTCCAAGAGAAAGTCACTATCCCCGAAGGGAGTAAGATATGGGGAAAGAGACGCGACAACAAGATCAGAAGAAAGAGTGGGACTGCCACTCAAAGGATGAATCGATTTCTGAACATTTAACACTTTGTGAAAATGGTCCTCGCATGTAGTGTCAATGGTATAAATCTGATTGATCGACTCATTTCTATGCTTTTGAGGATATTTCGAAGTGCTCTCAACATTGAAGATTAATTTTTCATCACCGACTCTAAGAGTCAACTCTTCTCCATGTACATCGACTAGATCACGGGCCGTCCTCAAGAATGGTCTCCCTAATATAAGGGGGACACGAGGATCGACGTCATAGTCAATGACAACGAAGTCAGCAGGAAACCTGAACTTACCCACTTGCAGAAAGATATCCTCAGCTATACCAACCGGGTAAGCAATCGATCGGTTAGCTAACTCTAAGGTCATACGAGTGGGTATAAGTTCAGGTAACATTAACTTTTTCCAAACAGATAGAGGCATTAAGTTGATGCTGGCACCTAGATCGGCTAGGGCCAAGCATTCCTCAAGCTCACTAAAATCACAAGGAATGAGAAATTTCCCAGGGTCTCCAAGTTTCTCGGGTAACTTTTTAAGGAGGACCGCTGAGCAATTCTCATTAAGAGGAGTATTAGCCAATTCTAGAAGTTTCTCCTTATTAGTAAGGAGATCTTTCAACATCTTAGCATATTTTGGCATTTGAGCTAACGCTTCAGCAAAACTGATATTAAAGTGCAGTTTCTTGAACATCTGCAAGAACTTATGAATTTGGATATCAGATTTGTCTTGAAGCTTATCCTTGTTCAACCTCGAAGGATAAGGAATAGGAGGCTGATGAGGATTTCGCTCAGGGATCTCATTCGATTTAGAAGCGGGAGCTGGCTGGATTACCAGAGATGGGACTCGTGCGGTACTTTCTGAACTTGAAATGTGCACCTGGTCCATGGTCGTCTCCGGGTCTCGTTCCACCTCCTTAGAAGAAGAAGAATTAGGTGCTGGAGCTGAGGGTCCAACCAAAGTAATACCACTCCGTGTGGTAATTACTTTAATATCTTCCTTAGGGTTAGGAATGGTGTTGCTAGGAAGCGCACCCTAGGGTCTTTCATTAAGAGATTTTTCTATTTTCATCATTTAATTTGCTAATAATTGAAACTTAGCATCAGACGCAATCATATGTTGTCTTAATATCTCATATGTAGATGGAAAATTTGGAGTTTGGTGAAAATTCGTCTGAGCTTGATTTTGATTGAAATTTTGACATTGGTTTTGATTAAAGCTTTAATTCTGATTATAATTATTCCCTTGGTTAAAATTCTGCCCTCGGTTGTTTTGATTAAACCCTTGATTCGGATAACCTTGATTAGAATACGGATTCCGGTTATTCCTGTTCCGAAAGTTTTAATTATTCTAATTGGAATTATTTTCTTTATTGAAACTGGGTGGCCTAAGATAATTGAAACTTAGCATCAGACGCAATCCTATGTTGTCTTAATATCTCATATGTAGATGGAAAATTTAGAGTTTGGTAAAAATTCGTCTGAGCTTGATTTTGATTGAAATTTTAACATTGGTTTTGATTAAAGCCTTGATTCTGATTATAATTATTCCCTTGGTTAAAATTTTGCCCTCGGTTGTTTTGATTAAACCCTTGATTCGGATAACCTTGATTAGAATACGGATTTTGGTTATTCTTGTTCTGAAAGTTTTGATTATTCTAATTGGAATTATTTTCTTGATTGAAACCGGGTGGCCTAAGATAATTGTTGGAACGATAGCTTAAGAGATTACGGTTTCCTTGAGGTTGGTAAGAGTTACCTCCCGCATTGTAGTTTCCCGTAGCAGCATATACGTCCCCTTGAGTGAAGCCACCGGCGGCTTGACACTCGGAATAATGATGTGGACCACCACAAGTCTCGCAACTTGGATTAACAACATTAACTTGCTGATTGGATTGGCTCATTCTTAGAAAATTCTTGTTCATTTCGGCAATTTGCTGAGTAAGAGCTGCTATCTCAGGAGATGAAGAAGTGATCGATCTAGATGACTCGCCCCTTTGAGCTGAGGTATCCCAGTCATTGTGGTGAGCGGTCATATTTTCGATTAAATCATAACACTCTTCAGGTCGCCTTTTCATAAAGGTGCCTCCAGCAGCAGCATTGATTGTATCCCGGTGTCTCAAAGTTAACCCGTTATAGAATGTATCTATTTGAGTGACGGGTAACATGTTATGATTAGGACACCGGTCAATCGACAACTTGTAACGTTCCCAAGCTTCGAATAAAGATTCGTCAGGAAGCTGTCGGAAGTTACTGATATTATTCCTTAATTTTGTAACCATAGAAGGAGGGAAGTATTTTGATAGAAACTTAGTAACCATCTCCTCCCAGCTATGAATAGAATTATTTAGTAGACGATCAAACCAAGCGGTGACATGATGCGTCAAAGAATAAGGAAAGAGACATAAGCGCAGGACGTCATGCGGGACTCCATTTTGCTTCATGCTCTGAGTCACAGTCAAGAACTTGTCAATATGCTTATTAGCATCGTCACCTGATAAGACATGGTATTGACAGCTCTGTGGGACTTGTTGAATCATGTGATTCTTAAGTCTGAAATGCGTAGCCTGAATGTTAAAAGGAGCGATCGGTCCGACCCGACCATTCATAGTCGGCTGGCAGAGCTCATCCATCGTTCAGAAATCGGGAGCCGGATTTTGAGGAATAAGACCCGCAGGAGGCGGTCCCTGATTTTTATTCATATTAATTTCTTCAAAATCAAATAAAAGTAACGGTTCACCATGATTTCTTCGACTAATCAATCTCTCGGGATCTTCAAAAGGCGGAACAAGGTCGGTCGTAGAAGAACGTGTGCACATGCACTAAAAAAATAAGATAGAAAATATTTTTGGATTTTTGTAAAGATAATAAAAGTGAAAAATTATTTTTTGGATTTTTTAATATATATATAAAAGAAAAAGAAAAATAAAATAGAAATGGAAAATATTTTTGGATTTTTATTTATTTATTATTTATTTATTTTTATGTTTATTTTTTTATAAATACGAAAATGAACTTTCAAAAGAAAGGATCTTTAAGGCACTAACTCGAAACACAATGCAAAAATCGTACAAATCTCCCCGACAGCGGCGCCAAAAACTTGATACGTCGTAAACGTGTCTAGTAATAATATAGTATTTCCCGTTAGATAAAAGAATTACTTGAGGACAAGTAATAATTAAATCTTCCGGAGTCGTGTCCACAGTGAGAAATGAATAGAAATTCACGTTGATGTTTGTTATTGGATGCTTGATTATCGAATATTTTTGGTTGGTTTTATAGAATTAAAAGCTATACTAATGATTAAAACTAAGGAATATTAAGCTAAAAGATC
>BQNB010121792.1:0-17999 GCA_026074375.1 Tanacetum coccineum
AACTCGCCCGATGGGCGAGTTCGTTTTGTGGGGGGAGGGGTTTAGTTTAAGCGTAAAAGTGTGGGTTTTTAACAAAATGTGATGGTTTCTTTAAAACATTAAGACGGTTTGGGAGTATTTGTTGTTTTGTTGAATTCCCACTAATGTCAATGAGTAATGCCAAAATGCACTTTATGTAAGCTTAAAAATCTAATACATGGAATGAGAAATAGAACCTGATATGATGAACGTAAAAAGTACTTGTTTTCACGTTGAGGTTCTTTGATTTCCCTTTCTTTTTCTCTATCTTTAGCCTCCACATCACAACTCTTCTCCTTATCTTTATCTTTAGCCTATCTATTGCGGCTCCTTTTCGTAGCTTTATCCTTGAAACCACAAACAGATATACATTAACTTAATATAAACGAAATCCCATATACCTATCTTCGGCATAGTATACATGTTTTTATCTTTATCTTTAGCCTATCTATTGCGGCTCCTTTTCGTAGCTTTATCCTTGAAACCACAAACAGATATACATTAACTTAATATAAACGAAAACTCATATACCTATCTTCGGCATAGTATACATGTTTATTTGATGGCTGAGAATCAAGTGAGAGCAGTGTCACTTGGAATCTTAATTTGGGTATGGGTGGTATTTATTTGTATAGCTTCTATTAAACTTGTAAAAGCTCATCCTCCACGTTAAGTCTACAACTGTAGCCGACCCCCACAAAAAAAGAAGTTAAATCGTATGTTTTCATGTGGTAAGAGCCACATATTTTTATTTTCACTGAATTTTTACTTACCAAGTATTTTGTCTTTGTACAGTTAGATAAGACTCGCCTCAGTAACCACTTCCCCCGCGGCCGCAAGCAACTCATAATCTTGTGTTGTAACATAACATGATGCATAAGACGATGTGAGAACATACATACATTTATCTAGTATATAAACTATATATCTCACATACAATTCCTTAATAAAAAAGGAAGCAAATACAAATTGCGTTTAGTAAATGATTCTCATATGCCAGCAATGCATTGCAAGTTGCTTTAGGTGCTTCAAGATTGCCCACCTGTACAATAGCTTGGGCGCAAAACTTTCCTGATAGAACGACACCCTCCATTAAAGCCAAATACTTTTGTTTTTTGTAGTCTCCAGCTAAATAGAATCATTCTATTGGAGATCTTTGTAACGGACAGCAAGGTTCACAGTCTGGAATTGTTTTGTAAACAGACCTAAAACATACACGAGAATGAATGAAATTGAGTGGTTTGTAATTACCAAAAACTTCTTGAGCCAACCCTAAAACCACGACAACTTTGGTCACCCACCCTGCCCAATTTACAACCTCTAGTCACAAATGTAAAGATATTGAGAATGCTCTCTTTCTAGACAATTCAGTTTACACGTACTGATGTTCACATGCCAACTACTATTCAAGTAGGCTCACCTTGATGATATTGGTGTTTATGTATGGTTGCATATATAAAAGGTGAAATGATTAATGGTCCCAAGTGAAACATACGATCTATAAAAAATGTCAACGCTTAATAAATAAATAGATGTATAGATTTTAGAGAATATATTAAACATCATGTAACATGAAAGATTTGACTTTAATTGGATATATTAAACATCCTGTTGTAATATAGTTCTCAAAATTTAATATTATAAACCAATTTATAATGATGTCTGGTTTAGGAAGGGATAAATAAAATGCGCATATGTACCTCAATTGAACACATGCTAATTGATATATGAAAGTCCTTGTCGTTGTTCCTAGCTTCCGTCATGGTAATACAATGAGAACTCTCAACATTTTGGGCGAGGTCTTGGCCAGTGGCTAAATATACTACAAAAACTATATTGCTAGCATGTGAATTAAAGCCTCCAAGTGCACCAGCCATGGCAGACATGTGGACTATCAGAATCCGTATAATACTAAAATTAGAGCAATAGGGATTAGAAAATACAAAGATGCATACCATTAGTAAAAATAAAATAAGCACATAAGCAGAACATATATCTTTCTATAGAATTCAAATGTTGGATTTTTATCATAAGTTGAAGTCATGTTGGATACTTACTTTTTCTTTTACCAGTTGTGACAACTCTGCACATCTCATCTTTAACCATTGGTCTCACCTGAACAACCATCAGATATTAACACAAATGTCAAAACCTGCATGTTGATAGAAACAATCTGATTCATAAAGGTATCAAACACCTCTTCAGGGGACTTCTTAAGCTGATTCATTTTCTGATTCTATTTACAGCAAATAAGAGCTGCTATGAAGCCACACGTCCAAAGAGAAGGAAATATAGCTCAGCCACCTGCTAGGCGAAGTTTACAGACAAATCTTTCCATATGTAGTTTAAATTCAAAATCTATTTTCTAAAATAAACTTCTGGCTCATAAATAAAGTATGGTAAATTAGTTAACTTTTTCGTATGAGCCTTACAAAGACTTAAGATTCCTGAAACAGATAGTTTAGCAAAAATCTATTTAGGTATTTAAGATTAGACAGCTTAAAGTTCATTACCTAACTAATTCTATGTAATGTTTAACCGAGTCGGCAGGTGCTGGTGTCCACTTATTGGCAGTAGGGCTTCCCTTGCAAGAAGCATGATATCAATATCAGAATCGGGGCCTAAGTTGAAGGCAACCCATATTATGTCATCTACTTTAGATGGTACTGCAATGCATTCATAACATCAAAGGATAAGTCAGTAGTGACACACACGAAAATAAAAAACAATGAGCAACCATATTCCAGTATATGAGGTTAAAGCAATATAGGCAACTACTACTAAGTCCTAATTAGTTTCTCCCTTTTTATGTTTTGATAAAGTTTAAATACATCCTCACTTTTGTTTCAGAACTGTACGATGGCAAATAGACGGATGTCGGGCAACCTAATCTGTGACAACCATGACTTGAGCAGGTTAGTCAAACTATTAGTGTTGACTTATGAATTTGTTGCAATGTATGGGTTATGTGTTATATGTGTTTATACATGTTTATGTGTGTTGTGTGGGATAGGTAAGATTTGATAATCAATCCATTGAGCGTGATCGTCTCATTGGGATTGGATTTGTGTTGGATTTTGTGGAGTTTATTTCGTTCACTTTAATGACAAGGAAATGATTTTGGTGATTGAAGCGGTTTCGCGTTAATTGTGTAAGTAATTATACGTATATGTATTTATGTTTTAGTAATATTAGGATGAGATTAAGTTTTAGTGGTAAGGATATGAAAGAAATGAAATTTCTATTTTTGGAATGTTAGGTTTAATAAAAATGAAAAGTTAATTATTTTTAAAAGTCTAGTAAATTGCGTTTACGCAAAAAGGTATGCTCAAATAAGCTTAGGTTTTTGTAGAAAATTAAGGTAATGTTAATAATTAAGTAATTAATTAAAAAATAAAAAAAATAAAAAAAAGGAAAAGATGCCATTCGGCCGGATAAGGGAAAGAAAAGAAAAATAAGGAGTTTTAAAAGGAAACAAACTCTAATTAGATCTTATCTATAATTAAATGGGGCATATAAATACAAAATAAAATCCCAAACCCTCCCTCCTTTGTAGAACCGGTCGAACAAGAGAGAAAAGAGGAGGAAAAATTAGGGTTTTTGCTTTTGTGAAGAAATCAAGCTCTAGGGTAAGTTTTAATTAATCATTGTTAGTTATTAATCTTTAATCATGTAATAATTAATATGATGGATAATTAGGGTTCATTAAGATCATTAAAAACATGTAATAATTATTATGATGGAATTAGGGTTTTATAAAATCTGTAAATTAATGATGTTTAATCATATAGTAATGATTAGGGTTTAATTAAGATCATATGGGTGTATTCGTTAGGGTTTAGATCGCGTTAAAACATGATTTAGATTAGGGCAGAATTTAGGGCTGTGTTGTTCGGCTGTTATCTCAATGATGGTAATAGCTTTTGTCAAGTTTCCGGTGCCTATGATGTAGCTCAGAGAGTCTAGTTTCCAGAACATCTGGCCTCGAAAGTTTTTAAGGTCGGGAAGTCATTCAATTGTTGTTACGAGGAAAAGTTTTGTCTTCAAACGAGAAATTCGGGTCAGATTTAGGTCAGATTACGAGGTATAAAACCCCCACTTAAAATTCGAATTTAGCTTAGCCCTTCTACAGGAGTTTAGTTATATGTGTCTATTAGAAATCCCCCAAAGGAGAGCTTCTGATTTGGAGTCTAAGTATGGTTTTTAGGTCCAAACTTTTTAGTGTGCAAACAGATCCGAATTGGGACTATTTTGAAGTTTGATTTTCTTAGGAGTACTTGTGCATGTAAAATGGCTTTTGGAAATCTTGATGGTAGTTTAATATGACTCCATAAAATGATCATAGGTGATTCTTGGTATGAATTATGGAGGTCCAGTAAGTAGAGGTTTTGAGTTCGTTAAGTCACACGTTTAAATTTCTGCAGTTTTAAACAATTATGACTAACTAGGAAACTTGTTAATGAAGTGTTTTTTAAAGTTGTGTTATGGTGTCGGGGTGACCATGGGGTTAATAGACACCCTTTAGTCTTCCATCATATGTTTGTTACATGTGCATTAAGCTTTTGGCTTAGTAGCGTGTAACACGAGTTTATTTTGTTGTTTAGATTTGTGCTAGTTGTTTGTAAAGCTTTTTGTTGGAATCTTTTGGAAAGCTAAGCAAATGTGAGTTTCATAGCCGCCTTTTTTTCTCATGATATTTTGGGGTGAGAATGATGCTTGTTGTCGTGTTAAACTATTTTTAAGCTTGCTGTAGTTATGTGTATTGGATCGGATGGGTACGCCTACCCAGTGTATGATATGTTTGGTATTGTGGATCCCAATATGCAAAATGAGGTGTGACGGTGGTAAGACTGCGTGAGCTAATATGAGGCCATGTAGCGCACATATGTAGTTGATATGATTGTGGATCGTGGGCACGTTCCGTCCTGTTGTTGTTATTTGTTGTCATGAATTGTTTTGGTAATTGCAGCAGCTAATTGAAAGTTTTTGGATATTATTGTATGTCGTAAACCTATGATTCTCGCTCAACTTTATGTTGACGTTTTAAGCATCATTTTCAGGTGAGCTTAATGGTGCTAAGATAGAGCGAAGTGGCTAGAAGAGACCGTAGGATGCTTGGAGTTTATTTATGCTTTCTGTTTGAATAAATGTGTTTGCATGAATTGTTTGGATTATGTTTTTGCATGTCATTTATTGACGAGACCTCTTTCTCATTAATAAAGACACCATTAGGTTTTGGGTATTGTTATGACACTTTGTGTCTTTGCTTTACTTTAGTTTTTATTTTAGTATTCTCTATATAGACACCATGTGTTGTGATGATATCCATTCTTGTTTACGCCTCGCGTTTCCGCCTTGGCGGGGTGTGACAATTGATACCTGTAGAAAACAATCCTAAATACTAGTCAGAGGTCGAGTACGCTGTATTCATTTAATGAATACGACGTGTCAACAAATCTGACAATAAAGTTTAAAATACAAAAAAATAAAGACTGGATAACATCTAGATAGTCAATACGCCGTATCCATGGGGTTTGGATATGCCGTATAGACAGTCTGGGAAGACAGACTCGATAAGAAAATTGAAAATACATTCTGGGTTGTCTCCCGTCAAGCACTTTTGTTTACAGAAAAGTCTTTAAGTTAGACTTGTTTCCAGCTTTACCTCATCCTTATAAAACAACTTGGGGTCGAACGGGATGCCAAACGGCACATACATATTCTTAATTATAAAAATTTATCGCATCCCTTTGTTAAGATAATTACAAGTCACGATATTAAAATCTAATTCTTTGTTAAAAGTATTAGTTTTGAAAAATTTATTGATCGTATCATGACTTGTTTCCAAAAGTTTATTTGACCCTTGTGTATTGATTTTTATTACATTAGGTAATGGTTCGATAGATAAATACCCCGAAGTGTGTTCAATATCGATTTTATCATTATCGTTTTTCTTATCTGATAAATCATCGGGATAAATTATGTTAAAAGGAAATAGATCATTAAAGTATATAACGTTTTGTCCCTCATCATCACATTCGGAAAATGATGTTTCATTAAATTCATCGATATGTTGACTACTTACAATAGGTTCAGGTGAGAAATATGATGTTAATGCATCATTGTAGGCAATGGCTGGGAACTCTTTCTCAAAATCTTTAAAGTAGTCGAAATCATCAAAATAACTGACCGTAGGTTCGGATGACAGAAATGAAGGCATATTGACTTTATAATTATCATTTTCTGAATCCGTTTTCAAATCGTCGACATAAATTATTTTATAAGAAAATGAATTTTTGTCATAAATTACCGTGTAATCTTCATCGTCGGATTTGTCAAATGATATTCTAAAGTCAACTTTATTGTCGTTAAGAGGACTTACCGTGGGTTTACATGATAGCACTACTTCAGATGTTAACGCGTCATTATAAACTATAGCTAGGAATTCAGTTTCAACAGATATAATGTCGTGAACGTCTTCATCATACCAGATCTTACCATACGTAGCAGTATCCCAGTTATACACCTTACCACGCCTACGAGCTTTTTCTTCCTCAAGCATGATATACTCTTTCATAGTAATGTTGGGGTCGTCCATTTCCTGTATCAAAATAGCTAGAAAAGAAAAAGGTCAAATAGACAGATACGTCGTATTCAGTAAACTGAATATGCCGTATTGAGGTTGGAGTCGAATACGCTGTATTGGTTTGGAAAAAAAAATTATATGACATATCCAAGAAGTTGAATACGCCTTATTTAGTATTCGACTCAGAAAGTTACAGCAGGCTGTAACAATGCAGAAAAACACACAATATGCAAAAAATAAACAATGCATAAAGTAAACACACACAAAAATGCAAATTAATCTAAACTAAATCTAAACTAAAACACTAATAAAAACAAGAATTAAACAACTTCACTCCCTGGCAGCGTCGCTAAAAACTTGATGTGTCGGCGTGTAGGTTGTTATTTTAGTAATCAAGTTTTACTATTTATTTTATGCCAACTATACCTAAAAATAACACTCTAACAGGCAGTGTACCTGATCAGATGTAGCTTCGTGGTAAGTAGGGTGTCGATCACTAAGAGCGAGAGCGTTAATTCCTAATTCTATCAGTATTTTAGTTATCTATGTTAGTACTAAATTAATCTAACTTATGTTAAATCTAAGCTAATGATAAAAGGAGGTTTCAGCCTGAGAGACTGACACGGTTAGGGTTATCTAACCTAAGGTTTTGATGACAAGTAAAGCAATAAACACACACAAGAAGATCAAAGGATAGAGGAGTGGTCAAACACTAATGTAAGAGAAACATATCAACCATGAATAATCTGATAAAACGCAGGTTTGTTTATTTAGTGCGATGAATGCTTATCTCGAGGCGGCATATCATTCCTAGATTTAGGCGGTACTTCTTCCTAAAACCTAGACATGTCGAATCCTGTTACAATTAGACGCATCCGCATAAAGCATCCTTTTTGTTGATTATAATCTATCTTAGGAGATTAGTAATGATGTTCTTACTAAACTATAGCTCATTGAGACTTTACCCACTTACTGTTTAACGACTCTTTATATATTAGTAGTCCACTGTCCGAGTCCTTACCAATGGAACAAGAACATACTCGTTGATCCTAGGGTCACCTGCTAGTCCAACTAAGCTCACTAAACCATTGGTAAAGATAGGTCAATATTTGTGATCCTATGATTCTAGATATATAAGTTGCAATATGGAGAGCTATCCCGGACTCTTAGCCTACGCCCAAACAACACCGAAGTTGCAGTGCATTAAATATGTAGGACTAGACCCAGTTGAATGATAGGTCGCATAATTAAGCACATAAACAAGTATAAATTGATAAACATAATCAACAATAAACGATAAATTAAGCAATCGACATAAACATGGCTGCTACCTAAAGGTATCAGCCGATAGTCATTGTAAAAATACACACGGTTTCATATAAGAAACCTTAACCGAACTCGTATTTGGTTGCGTGAAGATTACAAGAGTTTTCCTATGATCTTGAGGCTCTTTTCTGACCTTCTATGCTCCTTTATTCGTCTCTTGGTCGATTGGGTGGTTTAGGGCTTCACTTGCATACCTAAAACTGAATTTAGGGTCTTGTATTTATAGAGTCTGGAAATTGATCGATACGCCATATCGGGTGATGTGGGATACGGCGTATTAGGGATTTCTCGGAGTAAGGACCATGGTTGACATCTTTTAGAATCTTCGTATATAATAAACCTTGGATACGGTGTATAGAGGCTCCTGGATACGGCGTATAAGTTTTTGTTCTTTGTGGTTATCTGTGAAGTGTAGGCACAGATACGCCGTATCTTTTTGATGGATACGCCGTATTGGGTAAAACTAACTTGTTCTTCTTCGTTAACCAAAGTATTATATACGGCATATCGTTGATGTGGATACGGCGTATTCTTCAAAGTCAGGCAATGGTCTTTTAATTCGTCAACTCTTGGATACGTCGTATAGGTCTATAATTATACGGCGTATTTGCTGTCAGATCAGTAGACTTTCTCAAACTCTTTGTTTATGCTCCAAAATGCGTGTCTTTTAGCTAATCTTCACAAAGTACTCAATAATTACTGCAGATCTCAACTATAAACGATTAAGTAACAATTCTTACAATAATTATACAAAATGGGTAACTTACATGGGACAAATGATGCTATAAAAGTGACGTTATTTGATGTCATCTGATAACAGCCCTCGAGTCTTGCCTATACTACACTACAACGATTAGGTACACTGCCTAGGGAGTTATAAAACTTTGTGTTGAAGTCTTTACGACAACCACACACATTAAGTTTTTGGCGCTGCTGCGTGGGGAATAGTTAGGTTTCGACCATTGTTTAACATAGGTCTACTCGCTTGAATCCTTTCAAGTGAGATTTTATTTTCGTTATATTAGCTTTCTCGTAGTCTATATTTTCTTTGTGTTATTTGTTTTGTAATCTATTTTTGTTGACCTTCGTGGGAGACGAAAATCCTATCCATACTCTTGGAGATTACTCCAAACCTAGCCACGAAGGCTATAGGAACACCATTAAGATCCTCGAAGGGAACAATGCGGTACCTCTTCGATCCGACACCATCCGGTTGGTGCAAAACGGATGCACATTCCTCGGACTTTGGTCCGAGGATCCAAACATGTTAATACAAATAATGTCTAAAAATGTTATTTATATTTTTCGATCTCTCAACGTTTTGATAATAAGAAAATGTAAAAACGTTTACGATAAAAATAAACGTTTACAAATTATTAATTGTAAAATTCCATTTCTAAGATTTGTAGTCACTTAAGGTATGTACAAACAAATCATTAAGCATGATTAGTGATTAAGAAAATATTTTTTTTCTTAACCATTACATTTTCACAAAAGTATTTTTACAAAAGAAATAATAATACAAAATACTTTTTAATAAAAGAAAATGTTTTATTTAAATAATAAAATTTGAATCTGATTTTTTCCCCAAAATGGAAGCTTTTATACCAGATACAACCTTCCCTACAAAAAGACAAAAACCTGAGTGTAGTCTAGTGGCGGCCACCTTATAGGCCTGGCGGCCCTCAGATATATTTGGGACCACCGCCAGCTAGCCGTTGGAAATCCTGTCTATAAATACTGCACTATTTCTGGCAGAAAAATACCTCTTTGCGCGAATTTTTCTAGTCTTCCTTCTCTCTCTAAAAACCTTCTTTCTCTCACTAAATCTTCTATCAAGTGGAAAAGAAGAACATTCGTATTCGCCAAGAAACGAATTGTTATTTAGTGATCTCTCCTCTCTTCTTCTAAGTATCAAATCTCTATTGTAATTATCTTGTGTAATTGTGTGATTCAGATTGTGTGTAAATCCGATAGTGCTTGTGAAGTGGTAGATTGGTTCTAGCTAAGATTAGGACTTGACATTTAGCTTAGAGTCAGAAAATAACGTAAGCAACGTGTAAACGGTTTTCTCCGCCTAAAGGGAGCTTGTTGACATAGTGAAATCTCGAGTAGGATACTCAGGGAGTGGAGTATGGTGAAGCAGAGCTTCGTAGCTGAACCACTATATATATTGGCGTCTTGGTTTGAATGTTCCTTTCCTCTCTTTATATTGTTGTCATTGTTATTTAGTATTAGTTTAGATATTTACATTGTTGAGTCATATTGTTGATTAGTTGAACATAAAACTCGAATCTAAGTATTTTGAAAGCAAAATTTTAAAACGTAAAATGAACCTTTAAACTATTCAGCCCCCCCTTCTAGTTTCCACAAAACCAACATCTCAAGGATTTCTTAAAATTTGTGGACTCACTCGACCTTGATGTTGCAAATAGGGAAAGAACGCGCCTGCGTTTATTTCAATTTTCCCTTTGTGATCAAGCTAGCAATCGGCTTGAACATCTTCCAGCAAGATCCTTCTCCACGTGGGAGGATCTTAAGGATCTTACTACTCGTTTCCTTACTCAATTATTTCCATCGGGAAGGACTGCAAAATTCCGTAATGACATCCTGATGTTCCAACAACATCAAGGAGAGTCTCTTTTTGAAGCATGGACTCGATTTAAGGACTTACTCCAAATAGTCCCTCATCATGGCATCAAACTTTGGCTCCAAGTCCAAATCTTTTATGACCATGTTAATCCCGCCACAAGACGAACCTTTGACCAATCGGCCAGTGGTAAGCTTCGTGACAGAAACGCCAAAGAATCCTGGCCATTATTAGAGGACCTCTCCCTCTATGACAACGAAAGTTGGAACGACAAAAGGGATTTTGCTAAGCCAGTCAAGGCTATCTCTTGGCCTCAAGATGCCCCGAGTACATCCGACCGTCATCTCATCGAGCTCACAAATCAAGTCCAACGCTTGATGGAAGCTCATCTTGCTCCTAAGCAACCTATTCAAGTAAACAAAATCACTTCTTCATGTAACGTCTGCAGTGGTCCCTACGACACTCAGTACTGCATGGAAAATCCTAAGCAAGATTTTGTCAACTATGCATCCTCGCGTACCGATGAAGCAGGAGGTAAGCAGTTCGCTATGAACCAGGGACCAAGAAACTTTAACGAAGCCGCCAATGCTTGGAAGGGGAAGCCAAACTTTTACTGGGCACACGCCCAAACATTCATGAGCCCACGGAATGGTTAGTTCTCCACCTACTCATCTAATTACCAAATAAAGCTTGAGAAGGCACTAATTGATTTTGACTTTCATCAAGAGAGAAGACTATCTAGTCTCAGAACTCAACTCGGACAACAACAAGACGACATGATTAGTAAAATTAATCCTTTATGGAAGGCCGTTTATGAAAACTTGATGACACACCCACTCGTAACACTGCAGGAAACCCCGCAGTTCAAATGAATTTCGCGACCACCAACTACCCTACAAAAGAAGAACTTCAAGTCAAGGGAATCAAAAGCCCATCAAAGTTACTCTCCCCAAAATATATGTCTCAATCATCCTTGGTAGACAAAATAGAAACCCCTCATCCCCAAAACGTGTTCATTTCGTTAATTCAATCATTATTCTAAATAAGGAAGATGAAGCTAAAGAAAGTGCGAAGTCCAGTGCAACCGAGTACAAGGATCACGAGATGATAGTTGAAAGCGAAGAAGAGTTCGAGGAAGAAACTGAAGAAGAAACCGAAGAAGAAGAGGAAGATAACCCGAATCATTTCTACGTTTTCCCCACTATGAAGGAATTAGGGTATCATGAATGGTTGTTGAAAAATTCTCGGCCCCCATGGGTAAAGGCCAAGATTAGGACCAGGAACTTGAATAACGTAAAGTTTTCTTGCATGATTGGTCACTTTGATAAAAAGCAAACATATTTAGATGTAGAATCAACGGTCAATGTAATGTCCAGACATCATTATAATTGGATCATGAGTAGTAGGTTGGAACTAAGATGGAAACCATCAAACCCTAAGAAAATTTGCAATTTTGTGGGGAGAGTTAGGGGTTTAAAAGTTTTTATTGGGAACTTCACTTACGAATGTGATTTCATGGTGCTTGAGGATACCACTAGTGTCATAGATCATGACCTAGGTTCGGTGGTATTTGGAAAACCATTCGTGGAAGCGACCGGGCTCGTGTACGACATGAAGGAAGGAACAATCGTGTTTGAAAAAGATAAGGAAAAAATCGTGTTTAAAATGCCTCACAAAATGAAAATGTTCAAACAAATAGATTTTACGGACATAAAAACCGATCGCATACCTCCTTTTGTCATAGAAAGTGACGATGATAACAGTAAAAAAACCCACTACTCGGATAGCTTAGATTTAGGACCCGGATACAAGTATAACGAAAATGTCTGCAGAGCCATTCGATACTTGATAGCCATAAAGGCCAAAAGAAACAAAGGAGATTTCACGTAAGGACGTGTGACTTCGAGTCTAGCTAAAATACTTAATAATAAAGAAAAGCGTTTTTTGGGAGGCAACTCAATATTTAATTTTCCCGCATTTAGGAGTGTCTTCTGTTTTAATTCTTCTCATTTATTCTTGTAAGTTTGAATTATTTTTGTAATCATGCTTTGTTTTGTTTTTAACTTCGTCTTAGTGACAACCAAAGGTATTTTGCAATAAAATAAGTGTAGGGGAAATTATCTGGTTTTTAAGAACCAATTCAAACATATTAAATAAATTGTTTAGATTAATTCGCGTCAGTTTCGAGTCGCATGATTGTATTCACTAATCTCAGGTTTTATGCAGTAATTCATACAGGAAATAGCTTATATAATCGCGTGCAAGAAAATTTTCAAGGAAAACGAAAAGAAAATTTTCACAGTCGCTGGCGGAGGCGTCAGGATTTTTCCTAGCAGCGTCATGAGCCCAGCTACAGGAAAATTTAAAAATTTTCAAGTATTTTCGAAAAATAATTTATACAACATTTAAAATTTGTAATTCTTTTATAAACCTGCATAAACCTATGATTACATCATTACTCTCATCCTACCTTTATTGCTTTCATAAAGTCAAATCCAAAAATTTTGTTGTATACATCATTATCCCACCAATTTTACACTTGATGTAGTTGTCTTTGATTACATGCTATATTTGATGAGAAGAAGCTTGCAAGTTCTTAGGAAGTTTCATTAGACGATTCTTGGAGGACGATTTAACCAGTTATCTCATGTTTTCTCTCCATTATTGAGCAAACCAGAGGAGTATTAGTTTCTTTTACTTGTTTTCTTCTCCCTTTATTCGTTTATACGGGCACTTCTATAGAACATTGGGGACAATGTTCAACTTAAGTGTAGGTGGGAAATAAGCCTTAGAAACTATTCCTTTAATTGCCATTTGCTTTGTTCTTAAAATGATGGGTAATATACCGAAACATAGCATAGACGGTAATTTTAACCCAAATTTAATTTTTTTATGACATACACCGACGACAACCGAGTATTAATAGCTTCTCATGGATATGAATTTATATGACTAGCACAAAAACCCTCAAAATTCCACCCAAAAAAATGTGAGGTTTGCCTTTAGATCTATAGGAATTTGAGTATCCATTTTGATACCCACTATAATTTATACCTTTAGCTTGTTCGAGTTAAGGTTCGAATGTAGTCATTTGTGTCTATTCCGTCGTTACAGATGTGTACGTATGGTCTTTGTCGCCTTTTCTGGAACACTGATATTGGTATTAAATTATATGAGTGTACCGATAGTGTATTAAATTCTAGAACTTGTTTTTATGATGCATCCCGAGACCGCATAGTAAGTATTAGGATTTGCTAGAAAAGAGGCACTAGGATTAACCCAAGTTTTAAACCTGTAATTGTTATGATGGTCACCTCGATCATATAACTATCTCACACCCTTGCCATGCACTCATTTTTAGTGCATGATACCTGATTAATAATTCTTTAAACTATATATAATAAAATATATAATAAAATATATGTTAATCTGGACTATTAATGAAGAGCATTATTAACCCTTGAACCAATTGTTACACCCAAATCACCTTAGCTTACCTTTTATGTACTCACTTTTAGTACATTATTGTTTTAACCCAAGTTAATTATTGAGTACACGGTTGCTAAGTCCTTATCCTTGTAAATACAGTTTTAGGGCGATTGAGATTCATGGTAGTATCAATTTTAGAGAAGAATGGGGAAGAAAAGTTAAGTCAATACCCCCATAAGTTTGTCAAATAATCTTCATGTTATTTTGATCCAACTTAATTTGGGTCATTAGTTAGATTGTAATTATCGAGTATGTAAAAGTTCAAGTGTAGGGGTGTATCTAAAAACCCCCATGATGTATTATATGTTTAAGCAATGGCAGGGCAAAAGTGTATGAAAAAAATATATGAAAAAGAAAGAAAAAAAATTGAAAAAATATAAAAATAAGAGAATAAAAAAATGTACGGACTGCCATTTGCTTATGTTTATGTTTGTCATAGAGTCAAGAAAAGAAAAATAAAGAGATTGATGTAGAGTTTTGTAGAGTTTGTATATCTTGTTTGAGTCTTTGGCTTAGCAATCAAACCAGCATGTATTCGTATAAATAATTAGCTAACCCTTTCATCCCAAATTCAACCAAAAGTCACTCACCAAATATATCCCATCTGTTTCTGTTTCCATTAATGTTATCTTACACCTACACATCACAACCATTTAAAAGACCTCATTGATAGTAATGATTAATACTTGCGCCTAGCGGTGGAGGTTTGATCCTTTACCAAGCCTATGGTAATTTATATGCTATGACAGGTAATGAGTGTTAATTTTTCGTTTCCCGTAGTTGTTATAATTTATTATACACCCGAGAGAAAGAGAGAATCCCAAACACTTATGTGAGGTGCTAATATATATACTGTTCATGCTTTTAATTACGAGGTCTAGAAGGTTGTGTCATAAACTGATTTTAAAGAGTAGGTTAAATACCCCCAATATTGCTATTGTCTAGGTAGATAAGCCCATTTGCTTGAGGACAAGCAAATCCCAAGTGTAGGGGTATTTGATGAGGTGTCATTTTATACACTATTTTGGGATCATTTAACCTCCTAAATCATGCAAATATGCCCATATTATGTGCTTAATCATTTGTTTTTAGGTTTTTAGCACTTGGATGGCATTTGGAGGAAATACATGTGACTTAGGCTTATTTGGAGAAGAAACAGGCAAGACTATGACTCTACATCATTTTTCTTAAAGAATTATGCATATAGAGCGTAGAGACGGCGTCGCAGGCTTCAAACGACGGCGTCATGATTTTTATAGTAACGGCATCATGGATTTGACGACGACGTTAGGTTGTAGCCGACTTAAACCGTCTCTAGAAGATTCTACTTGGCGACGGCGCCACGACTACAGTACGACGTCGTCACGACGCTTTTCTTATATATACAAAACCGATTTTAGGGTTTTGAGTGTGTAACTTTGTATAACTTTTGGGAGACGAATCCTAATCATTCTAGCAGCTTTTAGGCCGTCTTTAGGGTCTCAAAACGATATTGTAACTGACCTTCATCCATATTTTAATCAAGTAAGATTGTTTATCTTTAACCATTTAATATGTCTATGTGTTGTTTGATTGATTTATGTTCTTGCTTTTGTTTATAACATACTAGGCTAAACCCTCCTTTGTATTTACTTATGATTGTATGAAACTTAGATTGTAGATCCTTTTAATGTTGCTTCTTGTGATGGATGTGCGCGTTAGGCTTTAGAAAACTAGCCATAAGATATTAAATTAGCATAGACGTTTAGGGAAATATGAGTGTGTAGAAAGGATACCATCGGTAACAGTCATCATACTATCTTACCCGTAATATGGTTGATTCCTCTTAAGATATTTCAGTTTCCTTTAATATACTCTTAGGGGCCTTGTAATAGTCTTTATACTACCTTACTTGTGCGTTGCCTCAACGGAATATTAAATAGACGACGGTTCGTGTAATTCGTTCATGACTTAGGAAATACTTACACAGATCATCACAAGTGTGACAAAGCAATAGGATTAGGAGTACATGATTAAGTAAATACATCTTTTTATCATAAAGTTATCACCAGTAGATTAGATTATATTTAGTTTTATTAGTTTAATCAAACCAACCTCTCAAACCATGATATTTACTACTTTCTATAAAATAAAAATAAAAAAAGAATCTTCTCTTAACCCCATAGACCTTTGTTAGATCTTGATTGAGCCTTCCAAACATATTCCCCTGGAGAACGATAACAACCCCCAAGTCTTGCCTATACTACACTACAACGATTACGTACATTGCCTAGGGAGTTGTAAAACTTCGTGTTGAAGCCTTTACGACAACCGCACATATCAAGTTTTTGGCGCCACTACCGGGGAATAGTTAGGTTTCGACCATTGTTTAACTTAGGTCTACTCGCTTGATTCCTATCAACTGAGATCTTTATTTTCAGTATATTAGATTTCTTGTAGCCTATATTTTCTTTGTTTTACTCCTTTTGTAATCACTCAAAATGACGCGTAGCACCGTATAGAAGCTAATGGAACCCCTCAAAGAACCTAAGAGAGAATTCTAGAGGCTTAGGAGAGCCGCCTTGCGCCAGCATCAATATGAATCTCTAGCCATAGCCGGTAGAAACCTTTTTGATGATGATGCATCCTCTTCTAATGACAATAGAACCAAACCATTGACCCCTTTAAAGGCCCTACGGGAACATTCTATCCCTAACTCGGCCGGTTTTCAAAATCCAATCACCCTCCCCGCTGAACAAATGGGAAGAATCATCGACTCACACGACATCTGGCTAATCCAAGGAACATGTGCGTTCCAAGGATTAAGAAGCGAAAACCCTTCCCAACATATCAAGCACTACTTGAGTATCATGGATGACATACGAGCTGATAGGGCCACTAGGGACACGCCAAGGCTACAATCTTTCATTTCTCCCTTAAAGGAAAAGCAAAAGAATGGCTTGATAGAACACCCGCGGCGCAAATCACAACATGGGATCAACTTATGACACGATTCCTTGAACAATTCTTCCCAGTCGGCCATACCTCATTTCTTCGAGATATGATCCTTTGATTTAAACTAGGGACTAGCGAAATCAAAAGTGCCTAGATCCATTTTTAGGACATCAAACAAGTCCCTCACCATGAAATACAAAAATGGCTTCTAGTACAGATTTTTCATGATAACATATCTCAGGAAGACCGTGGGAAACTAGACCAATTCGCTCACTTCTGTTTTGGTTTTCTTACCTAAGAAGAAGGTTGGAACTGAATAGAAGATTACATCTGGTATCAAGACGATCTATGAGATAACCCATCTTCATATATGAACATTTCTTCAATAATGAAAGTAATACAACCCACATTCAATGGGCATGTAAACAAATCTCTTACCTGGATATGCCCACCCACAAAATATGACTGAGGAACCCTTACCTAATTTGTGATCTCTGCGAGGGAGCCCACGAGGCCGATGAATGCGGCAAACATAACCTAACAGAACATGTATGCTTATCTGGGGAAGACATCTATGACGACCCCTCTTTATTGAGATTTTATCAGAATGACAACATCTCGCCATGGGGAAACTGCCCTTAGAAAAGAGAAGAGGAAAATGGTCCTAAATGGGTCATCAGAAGTAAGTTTGAGGACGAGCTCACTGGTTGCATGCTTGAAAAAAATTCTACATGAAAGGCATATGGGAAATGCTTGACCAGCACCGTAAGGGAATGCATGAACAATTCTCCCAAATCTTCTCCACAATCAAGAAAAGCGAAATTCCTAGAGTCAGCACTCGAGACCCCGCTTTCCCAGCTCTATTACAAACGACACCTACCAACCACGCTGTAGGGGCAACTAAAAAGAAGGACCCAAGGGTGCAGAATCAAGCATTATGCAGGTTGAAGAAGCCCCACGGTCATCCGTTTTCTATCAACCCTCCAAGTCATCGAATCTGCCTTTCCCCTCCTGATTAAAGAAGCAGAAAAAGGATGACGAAGATGAGCGGCTTCT
>BQNB010121793.1:0-20397 GCA_026074375.1 Tanacetum coccineum
ATATATACATATATATATACATATATATATATACTTGTTGCATGGCCCGCCCGATGGGCGGGCTTGTTTTATGAACGTCGTTTACTAAAATTAAATTTGCTATAAGTAGAGTTTCATGAAAAAAAGTAAGTGAAAATATTGTCAATGGTTTCAATAGAATAACCCGCGAAGTTCTAACCGTTGTGCTTATACTTTTGTCGCAACAACCATTGTAGATGTCTAGAATCACTCAGTCTAGTATAGGTTTATAACTAATCTTCATATCTCAACTAATATAACGGTCAAGTTGTTATAAAACTACGAGTAATGTCAACTTTTTAGATATTTGATCACATATTTCTTCCCCTCTCATTTCAATCTAGACAGAATCACTTAACTGCTTCTCAAAAGTTGGCCTCCCTTGACAAATGGAAACAGATATATCAACCTCGGCTCTCTTCCATTTATTTCATTCTAGAACCGCAATTCGATTCAAAGACATCACCACCTCAGCTCTCTTCCATATAACAACAAATTTTGACAAAAGACGTCACTAAGTTTGCTACCTTGTCAGTGATGCCAAGGTAGGGCTTCTTTTGGTAAAAAGGTCTGGGTGGATAGTGTATAGACTCTTTATACACTATCAAAGAGGATAGGATGGATCCTTTGAGGGTGTATGTTCCCTTGCCAGTGATGCCATGCCCTCTTAGCCCTTGATATCTGCCAGGGAGGGTGTGGAAATTGTAGAGGGGAAGGGTGAATACGTTTTCCTTTTAAAATCTTAAAAATGTTTCGTATCAAATCACCGATCAAGCATGATCTAATATGAAGAGTGTTTATATAAATTTTATACCAACAATACATATTCACATCAATGTTCACATCAATCCATGACACAAACACAATCAAAACTATATAAGCAACACAACACACAATTGCAAATATAAATATAGAGCGATAAACGCAAGTGTAAATGTAAAGAGATAAGTAAAAGGAAATGCAAACCGGACACGATGATTTATAGTGGTTCGGTCACGAAGCACCTCTTCGCCCTACTTCACTCCCCAAGCACCAAACTCGAGAGTTATATTCACTAGTCAACAAGCTCCCTTTAGGCGGAGAAAATCCTTAAACAATGTAGCATATATCAATGTCGACACTAAGCTAGAATTGTGGTTTATCTTTGCTATAGAACCAATCTATCACGACTTCACAACTTCTTCACTACTTACACGACTTCGCAACATAACTTCCCAACTACACAACTTCTTCACTTCACAACTTCACAACCTCACTTCACAACTTCGCTACACTTCACATCGTCCCTACACTTCAAAACTTTACATCACCAAGACACTACCAAGATCATCATGATCTATCATACCTTCTTATGATCCCCAAGATCAACTATTTACACATAGTTTGGAATTCATGGACTCGATCTATACATTGTGAATGTAAGACATGTCATGAATGCACTAACTAAACTACATAACTTCGCATCTTGATGATAGCGAGAGTTCTTATCTTGCACTTAAATGGATGGATGATTGGATCACATTTAAACAAACTTATAACAAGTTAATTGCTCAAAGAAAAATGTTTGAAAGAGGAGTCTAGAGGTGAGAAAATCTGTGGAAACAGTCCACTATTTATAGGAAAAAATATTAATTTTTTATTTGGGCGGTCCCCTTAATTATACAAGGCCCTGTTGGTTCACCTTAATATGGCCCTGGTCCCCTTAATTAATTAAGGGGGCCGCCCATTTTTCAGACGCTCCCTTTTTTGTCTTTTTGTGAGGAAGGTTTTTCTGGAACTTTCTAGCCGTTTTTTGGTAGAAAATTTGAATTCAAAATGTTTATTTTGAATAAAACATTTCTTATAAATATAACAAATATTTGTATTGTTTTTTTAAATGCTAGTCTATTTTATAAAATATCGTAAGGTTTGAAAAAATAAAAAATTTCTTTGATCATTCAACAAATTAAAGTTTGTTTGTTCATACCTTTAGTGATTTACGTCGGGTGCGAACTTAAATTTGTTGTTGAAGAAAACATGAGACGTCAAAAGATGTTGACGTATGAATTGATGATTTGTGATTACGAGTAACTTAAGCACTTTACGTTATGTATTATAAGTTACATGTTTGTCATCACCAAAACATTAAGAGAATGTATAGATTAAAAATCGTAATGTAATATTTCTACCAACAAGCACCCTGCCATATTCATCAAGTTTCACTTTAAAGATCTACTGTAGGCTGATGATCATAGCTTTGTCTGGTCTTGGTACTAACTCCCATACTTCAAGCCGATCAAATTCATAGATTTCCTCTTGCATGGCTTCGATCCAACAAGATTCTTCCATTGCTTCTTTGTAATTCTTCGGCTCTGCTTTAGCTAAGAAAGCATGGAAATAGCACCATAAAGCATAAGTAGAAAGTTGACGTCTTATAGAAACAGGTTTTGATGGATCACCGATGATTGTTATAAACGGATGATCTTTTGTCTATCTTTTTATGTAAATTGAAGGTTGTTGGAAAGTGTGCATGTTTGAAGTATCTATAATTTATGAAGATGACTCAGCTGAGCTGGTGTCTGGAGGAGCAAATGGATTTGTACATGTATCACTATCAAACTCTGCAACTTCTTCATGTGGTTTAAGATTTGTAGAATTGATTAGAGAGTTTGTTGTTTCAATGTTTGGTGAATTACTTGGAGAGGGAGCATCTTTATCAATAGAAGAAGAAGAAGAAGATGTGCTGGCTGTATTCATGAAGATTTGAAGTATTCTTCAAACATTGGTTGAAATAGCAAATCCCAGTCATTCTTTATAGGAGGTTTAGCTGATGTTGAAACAACCTGGTTAAGCATGAATCCTGAACTAATGTGTCCAGAAGTCAAACCATGAAGTTTAGGTCCTGAACCATGTTGTTCAGAAGCCATTTAGGTAAGTTCCTCAAATTTTACGTTCATTTTTTCCATTATTTGTCTGGTCCTTTTGTTGTAGATCCGGTACGCCTTGTTGGATGGTGAATAACCGATGAAGATTCCAATGTCTACTTTAGGCTGAAGTTTCCCAAGATCCTCAAAATCTTTTGTTAGATAACATAAAGCTCCATAAACATAAAGATACTTAAGTTCTAGTTTGCGATCTCTGAGCAGTTCATATGAAGTCTTATTGTATCGGGTATGGATTAAAGAGCGGTTTTGAGTGTAACATGCATTAGCTACAGCTTCAGCCCATAGAAACAACAAAGATTTGTAGAAACTAAGCATGGTCCTTACAGCCTCTACCAACGTGCGGTTTCGCCTTTCAACTACACCGTTTTGTTGTGGAGTACGTGCAGTGGATGTATTATGAGTAATTCCAACCTCTTTCGTGAAATTCCGTAGTGTTTGATTAATAAACTCTGTTCCATTATTAGTACGAAGATATCTTACTGTATCATTCAGACTAACTTGAGCTTGCTTCAAAAATTTGATGATAATTTCTAGAGCTTCATCTTTTGTTCTCAAAAACTTCACCTGAGTAAAACGAGAATAATCATCAACGATGACAAGAATATATCTTTTCTTGTTTATACTTTCTACCTGCATCGCTTCACACAAATCCGTATGCAGCATTTGAAGTTTCTCATTTATACTTGGTCCACGCTTATGTGGATGGGATTCCTCCTTGCTTTTTCCCATTTGACATGCTGAACACAAATGACCTTTAGTATACTTCAATTTAGGCAACTCTTTGACAAAACCTTGTTTAGCAAGCTAATTGATGGTATCAAAGTTTAAGTGAGAAAGTTGACGGTGCCATAACCAATATTTTGTCTTTGAAGCTTTGGAGAATAGACAAATTGGAGAAGACTTCATCATATTCGCCATTGATATTGTATAAAGATTAGAACCACGAGATCCTGATAGTATATTAACACCTTCCAAGTTCCCTACAAAACAAGTGTGTTTTCTAAAAGCTAATTCGAGATCCGAATCACAAAATTGGCCAACGAGGAAGAGATTATGACCAAGTCCTTCAACGTAGTAAACACGTGAAATAAGAATATTCCCTATTTTTAGATCTCCATATCCCATAATAGCTGCAAA
Organism: Tanacetum coccineum; assembly: GCA_026074375.1. Lineage (NCBI taxonomy): Eukaryota > Viridiplantae > Streptophyta > Magnoliopsida > Asterales > Asteraceae > Tanacetum > Tanacetum coccineum. The sequence continues at coordinate 4,080 of BQNB010121793.1, forward strand.
ATGATCGTTGCCAAAATGGACCGTTCTGATAAACTTGGAAACAAAATTAATGAGCTTATCACGGTGTCCAGTCATGTGTTTAGAACGCCCAGAGTCTAAATACCAAAGAACAATTTCTACAATCTACACAAAAAGAAAGAAGAAAAACATATTTACAAAAGGGTGGATCCTTAACTTTTGATTGGGATCCGGGTTGTTAGTAAACCTAAGTGACTCCTAGATAGTCGAACTTTCAAGGTGGAAGTTCTTCATCTTGAATAATTCCCTTAAATCTAATGTCATGTAAATTAAATGGATGGAATTCTATATTTAACATGCATTTAGAGAGTGATTCCCGAGCATTGGCATATCTAAGACTTAGTTTAGGACACGGTACATCAACCGAAATTACTGTGGTTGTTAAGATATGTCCAGGAGGTACAACTATGGTAGACGTGTCATTAGAAGAAGAAGGAGGCACGGTTTTCCTACCAAGTTAAATGTCTTACCAGTGGGTATCCATTTTAGTCCTACAGTTTTAAAGATCCGTCTTGTTGGTTTCCATTCACTTTTAACTTTTTGTTTTGCAGATTTAGCCACTTTACGTTTTTGCATTTTCTTAAGATATTAAACAACACAAGCATCATGATTTGCAGAAAACAAACATTCATTACAAGATAAGCAAATAGTATCAGAATTCTTTGACAAAGCAACATTCTTAACATTCGCATTACAATCTAAAACATGATTGTTCTTATTAGCACTAGACTTAAACTTCCTATGGTGGGCTTCTACTTTATTCTTCTTGCTTCTACTTGATGGTTGCGGGATCCTATCATTCTTTGTATTGCTCTTAGGCTTTGATCCGCTAGCATTAATAGAGCTTACTCTTCCTATAGAAGGCAACATAGTGTTGTCAGTCTTTTGAATGTTTTGCTTTACTGCATGCTTTTGTGTGATTATCTCAATTGTCTGTTTCATTCTAGATGCATCTACGTAAGGCTTATTGTTCTTTCTATGGCATGTAGTAGGAGCCCACTTTTCATTCCCGCTTTGAGTGAAAGGGCATGAGGTACTAACATACACTAAAAGTTCTTGAATTCGCTTAGCAAACTTAGATGCATGACCTATATGTTCATCTAAAGTTTTAAATTCTCTAGCTTCTTCTAATAATTCATGTAGTGTTGATACGTTCTCCTTTGCTACATTCAGATAATCTTGATGCACAGCCCTATTGTTCTTAAAGTACGCGTTGATTGGTTTTGACTCAATCTTATGCAAACCTGGGGCAAGAACTTTTGTGCATTTTTAAATTATCTTGTTGGTAGTCAAGTGTGAATTGACTGATTTAGATAAATTATTTTTCTCAACGACTTTAGGAATAACCTTTGATTTAGGAAGCGGAGTTACTTAATAAAGTTTATTTCCTAAAGTTGAAGGTCTAGAAAGCTTAGTATTCACACTTGTACCATTATGATTCATTTAAGATTCAGAAAACTTTCCTTTTAACTATGCTCTTAACTTGTTATTTTTATAAATCTGATCATTAAGTTTTTGTTGCAAAGAGTTAGTTTGAAGTTTAGTTTTTGCCCGTGTCTGCTTGATTGAATCATACAAATTCTTATATTCTAACTTAATATGTTCTCTTTCCTTAACTAAGGAAGAGACCTAAAAAGCTAGAGATACGTTCTCATCCTCTATTTTCTAAATTTTAGAATCAAAATTTGGTGATTCACATTGAGTCACTGGACTCTTTCCATGCAATTGAGCTAACCAATGTTTCAACTCATTGATTTTGTGTATTTTGTCTTGCAATTGCACTTTTAGATCATTTATCTTAAAAGATTGGTTATTGATTGCTTGAACCAAATGATTATTATTGTTTGTTCAAGAATCATTAATCATTTTTTCTTTGTGATTTTGAAAAGCAATGTCAAGAGAAATGTTGTATTCCTCAAGTTTTGCAAAACATTTTCTTAGTTCACATAATGACTTGTTTGATTCTTGAAGATCTAAAAGCATAATGTTGAGATTTTTACACTTTCCACAATTATCAACTTCATTTAACGAACGCAAGTAAGTGCACATAATATCACTAGCGATACTTTCTTCTAAGAGTCGGTCGTTGTTGATTAAAAGTTGTTTCTTTTCAATTTTAAAACATTTCTTTGTCACTAAACATTGACAAAAATCGTCTTCTATTTGTTTAAAAATATCTTTCATTTATGTTACCTCAAGAATAAATCCCTTTTCAAAAAGTTTGAACGTTTCTTTTAGGATTACAGAAAATGGTATGACAACTTATTTAAAAGCCCCTTGTATATCCGATTGCTCCCAGCTACCAATCTCATGAGGAGACAAAGTAATTCTCCTTTTAATGCAGTCATCAAAGTTCGTGAGAAGGTCTCGTGCATTTTTTAGATTTTTGAGTACTTGATTGGTTGATGGAAGTTTTTTTGGACAAACTTTAGTGGGTTTTGAAACATTTTCAGGAGGACTTGGTATTGAAGACCAATATAACTGTTCTGCTAACAATTGTGTTTGTGGAATAAAAAACTCATAGAGTTTGTTTAATTTGGAGTAATCAATCGGTTAGTATTAACAACAGTTTGTTTTTCAAGCATTTTTAACCGACTCTCTTCAGCAAGTATCAAAGTTTCCCCAGAATAACACACAGATATAGGATTATGTTTATCAATTAACACGTGTCCATTATATAATGCAGGTTGTTTTCGTCGAGCTTGAGAAAGATACAAAGCATTTTGATAACCAAGAGCTGTCTTATGTGTTTCATCATAAAAAATTTGGGGTTTGGTTAGCATATGCATAGTTTGAGCAGATTGACCACCTTTAAAAACAATGTTTTCAAGTTCCTTTTTTGCTTTTTCCAAATCTACAATTTCACTGATGTTCTTTTCATATTTTTCAGACTACTCTTTTTTGTATGTGTCAAACTTATTTTTTAGAAAAGTAATGTGATTATTTAAATCCTTCATTAGTGTTTGTTGAGAAAAAAATTGATTTTCAAAATCAGTTACTTTTCTATTACGATCACAAATGGCAGTGTTTAATTCAAGACTTACGTATGCTTCTTTTTCAGAACATCCATCTTTAGCTGCATATTCTAAAAGTCTAACTCTATCTTTGTATCGTTCAAGCTCGCTGGTTAGTGATTCATTCACACTTTTTGACTCTTAATTTACCATGTTATATTTTTCTACTTGAGATTTCATTTGTTCAATTACAGACAACATCATATCATTCTTTTGTACAAGAGGAGGAACATAGTCATCTTCATCGTTTCCAATAGTAAGCATATAATCAATATAAGATATAACATTGTTGTTACTCGTAAGCTCATCATATGACTCATTATTGGATACAATGTTTTCAATATATCCCAGCTCTTGTATATTAGAATTAAGCATATCAGAATCATGATAATTGTCATAATAAGGTACCTCAGAGAGTATGTCAGAATCATAATGAGGTTTAACCATGTCATCATTGAGAAAATCAACAGGAGACAAATTTTCCATGAAGATTGCATTTGTTGTAGCTTCGTCATCACAGTCTGAATCATATGCATCAACGTGGTCTGCCTTGAAATTTATTGTAGCTTGTAACTAGAGATCCTCATAATCATCAGTTTCTTCTAAACTATCAGCTAAGAAATCCTGTTGTTCTTTATTCAATACAACTCCTGCTTCTTGTGCTTGAGTGATGTGTCATTATGTGGTTGTAATTTATGATTTCAAGTTTTAAATTTATATTTAGCCGACTTTACCAAAAATAACACTTTAACGGGCAGTGTACCCGGTCAGATGGGAGTTTTGTGGTAAGTAGGGTGTTAATCACTAAAAGCGAGAAACAATCTTTTAATTTATTAATATTTTGGTTATCTAAACTAAGTTAATTCTATACTATGTTAAACCTATACTAAACCTATGTTAATCCTAAATCTAATGGATAAGGGGGGTTTTCAGCCTAAGAGACTGACACAGGTTTAATGGTGACTAAAATCAATTCAAGACACAATAACACACGCAAGCAAATTAACAGAAGATAAAAGAGCGGTCTAGCCAAATATAAGAAAAGTGTATTAGCCATGATTAATCTAATTAGAACGTTGGTCTTGTTTATTTACTGCAATGATTACTTATCTCGAGGCGACATATCATTCTTAAGACTTAGGCGTTACTTCTTCCTAAGACCTAGATACTAAGAATTCTGTCACAATTAAACGTATCCGCATAAAGCATCCTTTTTATTGATTATAAATCATCTAGAAGGCAATAATGGTGATCTTATTGGATTCTAGCTCATCAAGACTTTACTAACTTACTGCTTATGGTATTTTATATAAGTGGTAGTTAACTGTCCAAACTAAGCCAAAGGAATCAGAACATTATTTGTTTATCCTAGGTCACCTGCTAGTCTAACTTGTTTACTAAACCAAAGGCACTATCCGATATCTAGTTAAGCTACAGGCGATATCCTAAACTCGGATTTAGCAGGACTATTAATTCCACCCACATAAGTTACTATATGAGAACTATCTGATATCAAGTTAAGCTACATGCGATATCCTAATCTCAGATTGAACGCATATGTAAGCACATAAACAAGTATCATGTGATAAACATAATCAATAACCAATGATAAATTAAGCAATCGAGATAAACAAAACCAAACATTCAAATCTTCATAATAATGGCTAATACCCAAAGGTATTAGCCTTTAAACATCATAATCAATACAAGAGTAATAACTTAGCCAAGGTAAACTAACCGAGTTAACGAATGATACCAAAAACTGAACGATTACAAGAGTATAGGAGATTACAAGTTGTTCCCTATGGAATTAATTACGTTGCTTGACCTCTTCTGATCTTCTTCTCTTCTGAAAATCAACTTTTATGGTTAGGGTATCAAAAATATGATTTAGCACGCTGAAAACCCGTTTTTAGGTCTTCAATTTATAGAGTTTGGAATTTGGTCGATACGACGTATTGAGTGCATTGGATACGGCGTATCAGGGGTTTCTTGGAGTAGGGACCATGTTCGATATCTTCCAGAATATTCACATTCTATAACTTGAATACGGCGTATAGGATTCCTCTGGATACGGCGTATTAAATCTTGTTCCTTCGTGGTCTTTAGTGAAGTGCAGGCATAGATACGCCGTATCTTCCTTGATGGATACGACGTATAGGATGTTGATGTGCTATCATGTAGGGTCAATTTATTGATTATCAAGTTTTACATTTATATTTACCCGACAAACCTAAAATAACACTTTAACGGGCAGTGTAGCCGATCGGGTGGAGTTTCATGGTAAGTAGGGTGTCGAACATTAAGAGTGAAAATTAATCCTATATTCTATCAGTATTTTAATTAATCTAATTAGTCTATGTTAGTTCTAATTACTGGTTAAACCTATGCTATATACATTTTCTAATGATATGGGGGGTTTTCAGCCTGAGAGACTGGCACATGTTTAGTGGTGACAATAATCAATTCAATAAACAATAAACATGCAAGAAGAAAATCAAATGATAGAAAAGTGGTACAAACCAAATGATAGAAAACTATATTAGCCATATTAAATCCAGTTAAATGTTGGTTTGTTTGTTTTAGTGCAATGATTTACTTATGTCGAAGCAGCATATCATTCTTAAGACTTAGGCGAGGCATCATCCTAAAACCTAGACACGATTAATCCTATCACAATTAACGCATCCGCATAAAGCATCCTTTAGTTTAATTATAATCTATCTTAGGGAATCAAAGCAGTGGTGATCCTGTTAAAACCCTAGCCCATCAGGACTTTGCCCCCTTATTGCTTGACGGTGTTTTATATACTGGTAGTCTACTATTCGAGTCTTTACCAATTAATTAAGAAGATACTTGTTGAAACATTACGGGTCACCTACCGGTCCAACTAAGCTCATAATTTAAGGGTAAAGATAGAGCGTTATTTGTGATCCTATTGGTCCATTAATATAAAATACAAAATGGAGAGTTATCCTAATATCTAGATTACTTTTTAGGTATCACTAGACCCAGTTGAATGATAGGTCCCATATTCAAGCACATAGATAAGTATTAGGTGATAAACATAATTAAACAATTAACGATTAATTAAGAAATCGATTTTAAAACAAACCAAACATTAAACTTTCATTAAGATGGCTAATACCCGAGGGTATTAGCCCACAACCATTGTAATTATACAAGCGTAATCAAACAATGAAAATCGAACGATTAAGAGAGTAAAAATTACACGATGTCTTATATGGATTCGTGATCAATGCTTGACCTTGGTGGCTCTTCTTCTATTCAGAAATTCGTCTTTTATGAGTATGGTATAAGGAATATGATTTTGCACACTAAAAACTCATTTTTGAGTCTTTTATTTATAGTGTCCGAAAAAGGCTGGATACGCCGTATTAGGCTAGGCCACTACGGCGTATAGGGCTGGATTCCTTGGATTACGTGCTACATTATCAATCAATCCGTGATATCATTCCCAATTTACATTTATTACTGTATCTTTGAATAGTTTCAGCTGGATACGACATATAGAAGCAGAGTGATACGCCGTATTAGGAATTGGTCAAACGCGCTTTTTATGAAGTACAAGCAATCTTCAAATATCTTCGTTTTAGCTCCAAATTATGCGCCTTTTAGCATGTCTTCACAAAACACTCCTGAATTACTGCAATTATCAACTTTAAAGCAATTAAGTACCAAATCTTGCAATAATTATATAAAAGTGGGTAAAACAGATGGGATAAATGATATTATAAAGTGACGTTATTTGATGTCATCAAATATCCCCCACTTGAATCCTACTTGTCCTCAAGTAGACTTTTAGAAAAGTTTTGAAAATGTGTCCCAACCGAAGTTAAGGATTTTTCTGTTTAAGCATCGTTTTGTTCTAATCACCTGTACATAACCAAGCTCCTCCCGAAATATGGAAATGAAAACACTCAGATCACTCAACTAATCTAGGGTGCAACATTTAATTTGTAAACTCATTTGCTCGGTCGTGATTAATTTTTTATCATAAGCTTGGCAAGGATACACATCTCCACCACTAGAGCTAAGGAGGAACAAGTCAAAAGATAAATTGGGTTAAGAAGGCTTTAGGGTTGATCATTCAAACAGTCTTTCACCAAAAGTACCACACCAATATGGCAGTTGAATCATACATACATGGCCGTCACAACGGAATAGACATGTATAATTCGATCACATCCTCATTCGTGTTTAACTAGTGGTTAGGATGAAGAACGATATAGGGTATGGAGCTTCTAACTTTCACCGAAATTCGTCATCGAACAAGGCAGTTGAGTCACACATACATGGTCGTAACGACAGAATAGACATGCATGGCTCGTACACATCCTCGTTCGAGTAGATCTTAAGGTTAGTTGCTAGGGAAGGGAAGTAAATGGGTGTTAAATAAAATTTTCACAATACAAATAGATTAAGCCAACAAATAAGGTACGTAGTTGCTAGAAACTTTTCCCGACCGTTCCATGATAAAGACTCGAAAATATAGACAAACGCCTCGATCATAGATATGACAAAGACAACCTAAGTTGGCGTTCCCATAACGGTCAACTTCCCTTACATCCCAAACTTTACATACTTTTACAGAATAAGTGGTGATATCGGACACTTTTTATAAGACTTTACATCGTTGATTTGTGTAACGTATCAATGAATAATCGATCCTTCCAAGTAATTCCTTCGGTATAAATTTCATTTGAACCGACTATTTTTCATCCATCTTTTTTGCTGCTTTTTTCTATTTTTCCATTTTTTTAATAATACATCATAAATCTCGGTGTGATTTCACCGTCCTTACTATCATAATTCATCCGGATAATTTTTCCTTGAAACACTTCTTTTTCGGAAATGAAGCATAATCGCGAAAGTAGCGAAATACACGAGCTACATATTTTTCCCATTGCATTGTGCAATTTCTCGACCATTACAGAGATAGAAAAATTTCACTTTGACGCAAGAAATACAAAACTTTACACGAAAGCGACTAGCAACTTTGATTAAAATAGGCTTAATCTACACGGTAGGCTAAGGTATAAAGGTGTAATGAAACATATAATTTTTGGTGTGAAAAAGACAAGAATGGCTCAACAAGTTGTTCTAGGGGATCTTACTCTAAAAGTGAGAGTAAACAAAGGGTTACACAGGGGTTAACTAACAAGTGTAGTTAGTTAATTTTATGACATGTAGGCTTTTTGGTTTAGTCCTAAAAATATATCAATTGAACATGTTAATCCATCTAAATCCATAGTACTCATCATTGCGGTCTCGGGTGATATACCAAGACAAGTTCTAAAGTCCACTACATCAACGACACACTTATATTTTTGTGGGATTTAGGCTAAATTCTCACAATATGTATTAAGGGTTATAGTGCGCTAGGTAATGTAACTAGTGATTTTTATAAAATTCATGCTAATTTTTTTTAATTAGGCCTATTTTTAAGCATTTTTAAGCACGTAGCATGTTATTTTGTAAAAAGGAGGACAAGTACGTTCTAATTCTCCATCCCCCCACTTAAATTATACAACGTCCTCATTTTATAGATAAAACAATTAAATAATATAGGAAATAGAATTAGAACGGAAAACTCCCTGATGTTTTGCTCGTGATGATCCTCCAAGTTGAGTTTTTGAGCAAAAAGTATGTTGACTAGCATGTCTTTTTTAGAATATACCATATCATTGTTTCAACAAGGTCCTACATAGAAGACGAGAGTGTAATTTCTATCTCGCTACAATGGTACAAGAAAATAATTAAACACACTGTACAAGGATCAATATGCCGTATCCCAAACCCTAGGATACGCCGTATGGTTCATGTAAAAACAATTAAAAATTTTAAAGTGCTGGAAATAAAATACTGAGTTTTAAAGACTGATAACGTCCAAACACGTCCATATGCCGTATCCAGAGGGGTTCAATACGCCGTATGGAGTGTCTGGAAAGACAGACTCGTGCAATAAACAATTAAATAATACGACAAATAATTAAAATGATCAGGTTGTCTCCCGGGAAGCACTTTTGTTTCAGCTGGTCTTTAAGTTCGACCATTTTCCTTCTGGTTCTTCATTCTTCCTTGATTCGCTCGCACTTGTCTCCGAGAGCGAATTTCTTCATAATCATTTGGCATGATGCATACTTCTTGCAAAAGTTCATGCCGAGAACAACGCCTTTTGTTACATCATCACCGTCAATGATGGTAAATCCTATAATAATAGAAAAATACCTGACAAAAACAGGTATATCGATTAAAGTTTCGGCATGACTCTTCCCTTCATACTTGTCCTTAATTATGGAATAATAAAAGCTCTTGGTCATTAAATTAATGGATAAGGAAGGGAGGAGGTCAGCATTAATATGTTTATACCCGATTACACAAGAAAATTTCATTTTATAATAATTAGAGTTGGTTTTAACAAAAGTTGGCTCAAAATCAACATCTTGATTCGTTTTAGGTACTAGAGGTGTGTCCAAGTCATTTAATTCTATATAGTTACCATAAATTGGGTCGAATGACTCATCACCCTCTCCTATAAGCTATGTTTTTTAATCAAGACTTTTTATCACAAAGACCCTTTTGATTATGCTAGTGGCGGGCTTAATACTTTTGAAAACAAGTTTTTCTTCCCCGAACCTTAGAGTGATTTTTCTTTTATAAACATCAATCTTGGAAAGGGCAGTCGATAAGAATGGTCGTCCGAGGATCAAAGGGACATCTTCATCCTCGGGTATGTCCAAGATGATAAAGTCTATCGGAAAAATAAATTTGCCAATCCTTACTAGCACATTTTCGGCAATACCTCTTGGTTGTTTTATGGTTCTGTCAGCAGTTCGATGGTCAACCTAGTGTGAGATAAAATTCCTAGACCAAGGTTGGTGTAGGTAGAAAATGGCATAACGCTCACAGTTACTCTTAGGTCAACAAAGGCTTTATCAAAATAGATATTATAAATAAAACAAGGTAAAGTAAAGCTCCCTGGGTCATTTTCTTTTTAAGGAAAGGTGTGATCATAAGCTTCCAGAATCTTTACATCTTGTGCCTCTATCCAATCATCACAGTCGTAGTTTTGTAGTCGCCTTGGGAAGGGAACTATTTTAGAAAATATGCTTTTGTGCTGTGGTACTGATACGGCATATTGATCACATCTAATACGACGTATCTCAGAGAAATCGGCTTTAGCAGTCGAGATTGATTTAACTTGGTCTCTAGGGTTTATTTTCGTAGAGCTGGGCAGACTTCCAAACCCTCTTTCTTGCAAGACCTTGCTCATTTGTCCGATTTGTATTTCCAAGGTTTTAAATAAGGATCCTTGATTTCTTATTGTTGCGTTGGTAGAAGGTCGGATCTCTTTGATTATGTTTGAGTTTTCTTCATGCCTCTTAGCTGATTCTACCATAAATTTGGTCAGTGATTCTTCCACACTTGGTCTCCAATCAGGATACGAAGAGTTTCTATTGTTCCGTTGGTAGAATCCTGGCCCTGCTGCTCTATACTATCCTCTAGGTTGAGAGGGTGCACCGAGCTGTGTGTAGTAAGCTTCTTCTAAAGTTTTTGATGTGGGTCTCGTAAGACTTCTACATAAGAAGTTTTACAACTCTCTAGGCAGTGCATCTAATCGTTATAGTATAGTATAGGCAAGACTCGGGGTTGTTTATCGTTCACTCAGGGAATAGGTTGGGAAGGCTTGATCACGGTCTAACAGAATTCTAAGGGTTGAGAGAAGATTATTTTTGTATTTTTATATTTTATGGAAAGCAAGTAAATCATATAATTGGAGAGAGGTTTGGTTTTAGCTATTAACTAAATATATTAACTAAGCTACTGGTGATAACAATAAGATAAAAGACTATGTTTATTTAATCATGTATTACTCCCTAGATTGCTTCTCCTAGTGTTGTTGCCTTGTCACACTTGTGATGATCTGTGTAACTATTTCCTAAAGCATGAACGAATTACACGAACCCGCCGTCTACTTAGTATGTCGCTAGAGCAACGCACATGCAAGGTAGTATGAAGACTATTACACGGCCCCTAGGAGTTTACTAAGTGCATGTGAAATATATTAAGAGTAGATCAACCATATTAGGGGGCAAGGTAGTATGAAGACTATTACCTGATGGTATCCTTTCTACACAATCACGTTTCCCTAGACATATCAACAGCGATGCAGACAAAAGCTGGTTTTCTAAGACCTAACATGCACATCCATCACAAGAAGCAACACCACTAAGATCTACATTCTAGGTTTCATACAATCATAAATAAACACAATAGGAGGTTTAGCCAAGCATGTTAAAGATAAAGCAAGAATAATAAATCAAACAACACATAGACATATTGAATGATTAAGTAAACCTTACTTGATTAAAACATGAATTGGAAGAGGTACAATAGGGTTTTTAGGCCCTAAAATCGTCTCCTACGCGTAGTGACGTTTAGACAGAGACAAAGAAGGGATTCCCTCATGTCCCTCAATCCTGAACGCATGTTATAGCGTGACTTCTAATTAGACTCTACAATAACAATAGGGTTTTTAGGCCCTAAAATCGTCTCCTACGGCTGCTAAACAAACTAGGGTTCGTACCCTCTTTTTATTCTTAAGTTACACACTCAAAACCCTAAATTTAGGTTTGTATATATGGGAAAAATGTTGTGACAGCGTTGCGTTTTAATCGTAACGCCATGATGAATATAATATTCTAGATATTGGGTTGGGTCTTGGTACTGTGATGCCGTCTTGAGATATGGTGACGCCGTCTTGATCTTCATGGTGACAGCGTCACGTTATATTTGTGACGCCATCTACAGCCACTATAGAGACATTCTTGATAGATGTTGGTGTAGGTTCGTAGTCTTGTCCGTTTCTTCTCCAAATGAGCCAAATTCACTTGTAATTCTTCCAAATACCTTCCAAATGAGAAATACCTAAAAAGGAATGATTAAGTAACTATTTTGGGCATAAATGCATGATTTAGGGGGTTAAACAACCCCGAAAAAGTGTATAAAATGACACCTCATCAAATACCCCTACACTTGGGATTTGCTTGTCATCAAGCAAATGGGCTTTTCTACCTAGACAATAACAATATGAGGGGTCATTTTACCAACTCTTTAAATATATTCTACAACACAACCTTCTAGACCTTGTAATTAAAAGCATGGAAAGTATATACTAGCGCATCACATAAGTGTTTGGGATTCTTTTTTCACTCGGGTGTATAATGAATTATAACATATGGGGGAAACAAAAAATCACACTCATTATCTATCATAGCATACAAATTACCATAGGCTTAGTAAAGGATCAAACCTCCACCGCTAGGTGCAAGTATTATTCATCACTATCTAAGAGGTCTTTTATAAAGGGTTGTGGGGTGTAGGTGTAAGATAACATATAATGGAAACAGAAACGAATGGGATACATTTGGGTGGTGACTTTGGGTGAATTTGGAGTGAAAGGGTTAGCTAATTATTTACACGAATACACGCTGGGTTGGTTGCTAAGCCAAGACTCGGACGAAGATATACAAACTCTACACAACTCTACATCAATCTCTTTCTTTTTCTCTTTTTTTTGAATAACATAATACATCACATGGGGTTTATAACGCGTATCCCTACACTTGAGCTTTTACATGCTCGATATTTACAATCTATCTAATGACCCGTTTTGAGGTAGATTAAAATAACATGGAGATCATTTAACAAACATATGGGGGTATTGACTTAACTTTTCTTCCCCATCCTTACGTAAAATAAATACTACCATGAATCCCAATCGTCCCAAAACTGTATTTACAAGGATAAGGACTTAGCAACCGTGTACTCAATAATTAACTTGGGTTAAACACAATAATGTACTAAAAGCGAGTACATATAAGGTAGGCTAAGGCTTTTTGGGTGTAACGATTGGTTTAAGGGTGACAATGCTCTTCATTAATAGTCCGGATTAACCAGAAAATTATGAGAACCGTGAAAAAGGATAGGCTCGGAGGGTTGTACTAGGGTATCCTGCACTAAAGGTGAGTGCATGGCAAGGGTGTGGGATAGTTATATGATCGGTGTGACCATCATAACAATTATAGGTTTAAAACATGGGTTAATCCTAATGCCTCTTATCAAGCAAATCCTAATACTTACTATGCGGTCTCGGGATGCATCACAAAAACAAGTTCTAGAATTTAATATGCTACCGGTACACTCTCATAATCCTAAAATAACCGATACCAATGTTCCAGAAAAGGCGACAAAACCACGCATACACATCCGTAACGACGGAATAGACACACATGATTGCTCACTCCTTAACTCGAACAAGCTAAAGGTATAATATCTAAGGGCGAACCTCACATTGTGGGGGTGGAATTTTGAGGGTTTTTGTGCTAGTCATATAAATTCCTATCCATGGGACGCTAGTAATACTCGGTTTTCGTTGGTATGTGTCGTAAAAAAATTTAAATTTTGGTAAAAATCACCCTTTTATGCTATGTTTCGATATATTACCCATCTTTTTAAGGACAAAGCAAATGACAAATGAAAGAATAGTTTCTAAGGCTTATTTCCCCCTACACTTAAGTTGAACATTATCCCCAATGTTCTTTAGAAGTACCCGTTAAAACAGATAAAGGGAAAAGAAAACAAGGAAAAGAAACTAGTACTCCCCTGGTTTACTCAATAATGGAGAAGAAACATGCGATAACTGGTTAAATCGTCCTCCGAGAATCATCCAATGAAAGTTCCTAAGAACTTCCAAGCTTCTTCTCATCAAATATAACCTGTAATCAAAGACAAATACAACTACACCAAGCATAAAATGTGTGATTTACCAATATACAATATAAATTTAGGGTTCGACTCGATAGATAGGATGAAATAATTTTTTAAACTCATTAGGTTTTGCAGGTTTATAACAGAAGAAGACATATATTAAATGTTGCGCAAGTTTTATTTTCAAAAATAATTAAAAACTTTAAGTTTTCTTGACCTGGGCGTTTGACGCCGTCAGGGTTTGGTGTGACCCCGTCATAGGTGTCATGGTGACGGCGTCACTTGTTAATCGTGACGCCGTCTCCACAGTCTATGAAAACGAAATTTTTGTTTTTGATGAAAAATTTCTTGCACTTGATTCCATAAGTTAATTCATGTATAAATGACTGCATAAAACCTGAGATTTAACAATTCAATCATATGACTCGAAACTGACGCGAATTAATCTAAACAATTCATTTAACATGTTTGAATTTGGCTCAAAAGCCGGATAAATTCCCCTACACTTATTGTTTGCAAAATACCTTTGATTGAAATTAAGACGAGGTTAAAGACAATGCAAAGCATGATTACAAGATAGTTCAAACATAATAAAACAAATTATGAAGAATAAAACACACATGACACTCCTAAGGATATGCGGGAAAAGTAAATTGGGTTACCTTCCAAGAAGCATTTTTCTTTATTAACGAGTATTGTAGCTAGACCAAAGTCAATGACCTTACGTTGACTTCCTCATCATCATCCACTTAGTTAGGTACTCGGGACCAAGTTCTAGACATTCTTTGTAAAATCCTAGTATCTTGCTCATCACATACTCTACTCCTCTTCTCTTGTCTTCTTTGTTCCTAAGATAGACTGATTTGGTATGCTCTTTTTCTAAGACCGACAATGAGTCGTATTGTTCTATCTTATGGGGCATTTTATAGGCAACTTCATCATTTTTGTTGGTGAACCTAACAACTCCTTTGGGTTGGTTGTGAGTCATGTTGGATATTTCTATAAAAGGTCTCCCTAGTACCACTTGTGACAACCTAGGGTCTATGATTGAACTAATATCCTCGACAATCATGAAGTCTACAACATAGGTGAAGTTTCCTACGAAGACATACATCCCTTTTATCCTTCCTGTGAAATTGCTAATTCCACCATTTGCATTTTCCCCAGGGTTAAGTTTTCTTCTCATGATCTAGTTCTACATCATTCGGGTCATGATATTAAGAGGAGAGTTAAGGTCGATGTAAGCTTTTTCGATATGCACATGCCCAATGTTGCATGGTATCTTAAGATTAGAGGGGCATCCTTCCATGATGATAGGGTTTCGTAGAAATATTAAGGGGATCGGCCCACATATAAGGTACTTATGGTAGGTTAGCTCATCTCTAGTTGGAAACATGTCAAAGTATTCTACCGCCGACCCTTCTGTTGTTGTCCCTTCACCTTCATTGGGACTCTCATTTTGAGGTTCATCATTATCTCGTATGATCTCGATGAATATTACTTCTCCATCTTCCTCTTTAGTGCAGAAATTTTTTGTATTGGAGGATTGGGGAACCAATCCGAGCGATTCGAGCATCAAATTCAGCTTTCGTACTTGTTCCATGGCGATGGAAGCTAATGGATCAGGTTGTGGGTGTGGGTTAGAGCTGATGTTTCCAAGACTGCTTTCGTCAGGCTCATTAACTTAGGATTCTTCAGGCTGCTTTGGGTGGATTGTGATGGCATTGATTGAGCTATGGATGTGGGTTGAGGATTACGGGTCTTGAGTTGGGTAAGAACGAGCAGACGAAACTGGATGAGTTCTTAGTTTTGGGTTCTTAACCGTATCGCTAGGTAATGTACCCGCTATTTGATCAGTGATGGCCTTCAACACAGTGTCTATTTTGTTGGTCATCTCACCTTGTTGTCGTTTGAAATCAGCTTCAAACTTAGACAATCTGGCATCTTGAGATGCCATGAATTTGGAAACCAGTCCTTCTATATTTGATTGATTGTTAAAATTTTGAGGACGGTTGTTAAAGGAACGATTCGGGATCGAACTGTTGGGTTGGAACCGGTTAGGTGAGTTTGAAAAATTATTTTGAGAATTTTGAGGTTGTCTCCACCTAAGGTTTGGGTGACTTTTCCATGACGGATTATAGGTGTCACCAAGATTGTTTTGCTCGGGCTTAAAGGTATACCACTTACCTCCTGCTTCATTGGTACGCGAGGATGCGTACTCAAGAAAGGCTTGTTCGGGGTTTACCATGCAATTTTGAGTGTCATGGGGACTACTGCAGATTTCACATGGGGTAGTGATTTTGTTTACTTGGGTATGTTGTGTCAAAGCAAGATGAGCTTCCATCAAGCGTTGGACTTGATTTTCGAGCTTGATTAGACGGCGGTCGGATGTACTCAGGACATCTTGAGGCAAAGTGATTGCCTTGACCGGCTTAGCAAAATCCCTTGGGTCGTTCCAACTTTCATTGTCATAGAGGGCGAGGTCCTCTAAT
>BQNB010121794.1:5161-20397 GCA_026074375.1 Tanacetum coccineum
AAAAACTAAATTTATGCTAAAAAAAATAAGCTAGAAATATAAGATCTATTATTTTTAGATCTAATCCACCCGAAACTAAGATGTTCAATCAAGTGAACAAGAGACGGGTATATTTAAGGATTAGATCTGAAAACAATAAACTAGAAAAATAAGCACTCGAAAATAAGCTAAAATAAGCTCACTCGAAAAGCTCTAAATCAAAAACAATATAAAATAAGCTAGTCTAAATAAGCTATTAAAGAAGCTTATTAGAATATAAGCTTAAGAGATCGGGTCCAAAAATAAGCTATAAGCATTAGCTTATTTAGAAATAAGCAAAAGAAAAGAAAGAGTAGAAGAATAAGCATGAAAAAGAAAAATAAGCATCAAATAATAAGCATTAAATAAAAACCAACCTCAAATATCTTCATTAATAAGCTCAAAATCTTGATTACAATAAGCTAAATAAGCTTTTAAAAGCTTTTACAATAAGCTAAATACTAAATTACACTACTCCTAAAACTACTAAATAAACTAAAAGAAACACACACTAAAAATATAACAAATTCTAACACAAATGAGCTGCTGTGCGTGTCTTCATTTATAGCCCAAGTAGGTGAGGGCATTTTCGTCCTTTCAAGCCTCCATCCAATTATATTGCTGGATCTAGGGTTATTTTGGTCATTTTGCACTCCACCAACCGCCTCATTATTGCACACGCCTACCTCGTACTGACGCTATAGTACCTCGGACTGACACACGCTAGTGCCACGTGTCACCCTCTGGCCACTGTAACCACCGTAAGTGGTCCACGTGGATTTTTTACTGTCACACCCGCCGTTGGTCCAACCGCCGGTCAAACCGCTCGCTGCCGGACCACCGTCAAACGTTGGTCACCGACCGGTGGTCAACGGCGGTCAACAACCGCCGGACCACCGGTCAACAGCAGCGGTCAACGACGGTCAATGGTGGCGGACCACCGTTGACCACCGTCGGACCACCGGTCAACGGTGATCGATCCGCCGTCAAGGCCGGGTCTGGAGGGGTCTAGGGCCGGGTCTGGATCGGGTCGGGTCTGATCGGTCATGTTGCGGGTCGGTCGCGGTCGAGGGTCGTGTTGCCCACGTGTCACCACCTAAGTGGTGCCACGTGGCGTAGCAACAATAACCCAAGGCATTTGCATTTGCACGATTCGAACCTTAGACCTCTCAGTCAAGGTTTTAGAATCCCACAAATTACAGCTGCGCTAGAGCAGCCTTACAAACTTATTATGCAAAAAATAATATATAACCCCTCTCCATTTGTTCAGGTACAATAGAATTATAGGTTCAAACAGGACGACAAGGTTCAAAATAAAAAGGTTTAAATATAAAAGGCTGGTACCGTTGGACTCGTTTTTCGTAGCTCTTTTCGAATGGTGTGATCAGGAAATTTTTCCACACTTCGTTTGGACCTCATAAATTGTGAAAACGTCGTACGAAAGTCACCCGAATTTTACCGTTTTTGCTTCGTTTTCCAATCCATTTACCTGTAAACATAAAAACACAATACAAACATACTTGCGACATAATTTATCTATATTTTAAGTGTTTTTAGTCTTTTATGGTGTTTTCGGGGTACAAACTATGTATATTTTAGCCAATATCAAAATCCCCAAATTCCCCCCAGAACTAAACCATTGCTGGCCCCTTCACGCAATGTAATAAAACAATACCACGAAAATAAATAACTAATCCCCTTTAACTTATGACCCCCTACCACAATCACACAAGAACAGAATAGGTCCACAAAAGGCTCAAAAATTCGATTCAATTTGCACAAGCACCCCCGTTTAACCACTTATTAAAATAATAATAACTAATATAATAATTTTTATAAAATATTATTTTAAAAGGCTTAAGAATAGGAGTTTCGTCATCCTGACTTTTCCGCAATCCCCAAACTAAGCTTTAAAAGCGAAATCACTGCTAAGTACAAAGTTAGGATGCTAACACTACTCATTTTTGTAACTGTAAACTTTTCACTCCCGACATTATTAATTATTAGGTAACTGTGCTAATTTCGAATTTCAACCATGGGATCAACGTTCTGCAAAAAAAACTATGTTTCACTTCGATCCCTAGAAATTGATTTTGAAGGCGAGATCATCCCATGTAGCGATTTTCGTCTCGGCACATCCCAACCTCATCGGCTAAGTGACCGGGCTTTTGACACCTCACGGAGACTAGTATCGGAACTCACGGACCTTCGATTTCAAAATCTCTAAGGTTTCCCTTACACATATCTATTTTGAAAAATTACAATCATAAAAGAATTAGTCCTTAGTGCAAAAGCATATTTAAATTTAATAAAAATATTTTCCACTTACTAAGAAACATAAACTATTAAACCTCGGTCCTTTAGAAGGCTACAACATCGGCCATGCCTCCGACACGATGTAGCAAACATATTTCGACCACGGATTATTATTATAAATAAATATTTTTTTTATTTTTTTTTCATTCAATATTTTTTTTTCATTTTTTGTTGTGTTGCTATACATCCATAATATTATCAACCGTGCCTTTTAATCCTCGAAGCCCACATCGATAGCGAGTCGAACAAGAGGTTATTCTACTTATTATTACACCAGGCCCTCACCTTATATGAAGACTTCAACAATCGGCCCACCCTCCGACAACGATGAAAGTAATCTGGCGAAGATATTATATCTACTTATTAATTATTTATTTATTTATTTGCAACATTAATCGAAGAGAAATTACATTTTTAGAAAATTTAAATATAAATTTGAACTAAGACTAAATTTATTGATATCGACTACATCTTTATTCAAAATAGTTGATTTAAGGTCTAAATTTTTCAAAATAGCAACGTATTATTAGTCAAATAGAAGCTTACGGGAGTAAAAGCGACAAATTACATCATGAGCTCTTAAAATTTCAAATAATCCGTGATTAGCATCCAACTTCTACTTCTACTTAACACTATCATTTTTCTTCTTTGCAAAATTTTAAAGTTAAGCAAACGCTAAGTCTAAAAAGCTAATGGGGGAAAATAAAGGCCTAAGAGTTTATAAACTCGGTCAAATCAAAAGCTCCTTTAATTCTACGTGCCCTACTTATTACATAGATATTTATTTTTTAACCTTATTTTAAATAAAAACAAAAAATTAAAATTGTGGTCAAAACGGGTTTCACGGGACACAGCACGGGCCATGTATGATCACATTTTGATAGAAATCCCCCCCCCCCACAACTTAGAATGGAACATTGGCCTCAAAGTCAAAAATGTCGGGTTTTACCCCCACACTTAGGAATGAAAAAGGCAAATGCAAAAAATTCCAAGTGTGAAAGGGGAAACAAATATATATTCATGATCAGGATTAAGGATTCCAAAATAAGGACAAAAGAATCGAAGACCGAATTGATTGGAGATAAAACGAGCACGGGTCTTCATGATCTTAAGGAATCCTGCAAGCAAAAACAATACACAAACCAAAGAAAGAAGCACGCCCCCACACTTAGGCTATAAAATCACACGCTTATTCATAAAATACTATTACTACTAGGATAAGCATGGGTTGCCACCCACGAAGCGCTTATTTTTGTTAACCGAGTCTTGAGCCTGACTCGATCCCCCACACTTGAGTTTGGTCAAGGAGGATAGAAATGGAGATACGGGACATCCAAGTGAGGAATGTCCCCTCCAGAAATCATCATCGGGTCTTCAGAAAAATCAAAAGTGATTTTGGCCCGATGAGATGAGAAAGGAGAAGAGAAAATACCAGGTTTGAACACTTTGTCCTCGTTTTCGGATGAAAACGGGAGCAAAAGGTCAAACACTGGACAAAGGGTGGGTTGGGTGGGCAAAAGATTAGGCATAAGAACATCGTGTTCAGAAATGTCACCCATCACTTTGTTAATGAAATCACCCGCAATAGGCTCAAAATTAAAGCAAATGTCAACATCCGGTGGTTCCAGAGGAGGACGGGGAAGAGATGGATCATCAAAATGATCAAGAGAAAATGAGAGACTCATTTTATCGGAAGGGGAGGGGAGATCATTGCTAAGCAATTCTTCAAGAAGAAGGCGAATATTCCCCTTCGAGTCATGCGTCGATCGATTTCAATGCCCGTTTGTGGCATCGAGTCATCGAAGCAAGAAATAAAGGTCGATCTCCTCCAGTAAAGAGTCACTATCCTCAAGCGGGGATAGAGATGGAGAGAGAGACTCGTTATAGCATCAGAAAATTCCAAATTAGGTTCTTGCCGAGGTCGAGAAGAGAAAATTCATCAAAAATAGAATCAGATCCTTTGTAGAATCATTTGAGAGTCCACGATTTAGTAGAGATTCTAAAAAGATCCGATTCGGCTACACAACGTTCATCAATTCCCCGTTGGAATTTGGAATGCAAAGCTAAATTCCTTTTGATTAGAAGAATTTTCTCATTAGTGAGAATTCATCGTCAAAGATCGTAAAGAGGATTGGAGAAATATTATATTCATCCTTTTGAATTCCTCTCGGATAATGACTTCATCATCACTGAGAAATCGTCGTTAGAATCGAAAGAGATTATCGAAAGTCACTGAAAAAAATGAGATTCCCCGGTGAATCATCATTTATGGGCACATCACACACACTTTTCACCATCGGATAAATCCGCGAACACCCTTGGGTTAGGGAACAAGGTCTTCAACACTAGACATGATTGTGTTTAGCCGATTCCGTTACCGGTAAATAGTGTCGAGATGCTCACCTCCATTATAAGAAGTCCGGAATAGGGCGTAAGTCGGGTGTGATTGCGAAGACCTAATTAAATGACAGTCCCTTATTTGTTATTATTTTCATCATAAATGGAAGCATCCAAAGTTGTTGAAACTTTTAAAATCAAACCGTTTTTTGATAATCATCATCACAATCATCGTCAGAGAATAACGTCGACTCTCTTGGGATTGGAATATGATCTTTTAAAACCACTAACTCAAGTGAACCTTTTTGTTTGTCAAGATGCTTATACCCCTAATGTTTAGAGAGTCTCAAACACACTAGCATGTTTTCCACCGGTTGCAAAAGTGGAATACAATTGGTAGAAATTGTGAATTGTTCTTAAAGTCGGATTCAATACCGTGATTTTCTTGAACGAATAGAGGCTTGAGGGAATATATTTTTTATCTCTTCGATATTTAAGCACTCCTTCTGAGACTTTTGACGTTTAGCGTCTAACTTCGCGGCCTTCCTTTTAGCTAATGCGGTTATCGTTTCTCATCTTGAACGTTAATCAATTCTCGCCGGACCTTTAGCAAATAACGTTTCTATGTATAAACTCGATCGCTTTTCGCACTGCTCGTTTTGCCGAAAATACTCATCCACGGTTCTTGCGTCCTTTGAATGATTTTAAATCCATTTCTTCTGTGCGTGGGTTAGAGTTACATTGATAATCCATATGATATCCCCCGCAATTTTCGCAAATCGGCTCACCATGATCGCACCATAATTGTGTACATTGGAAACTGTCGTGTGGACCTCCACATTTACAACAAATATTAACAGAGAGCATGGAGAGATGTAAATCATAATGGTTCATAATTCTTACTAAAGTTTTGATCGATTACACTGATCCGGTTCAAATTAAAAACGGGACCTAGTGATGGACAATCAAACCGTCGTTAATGATTGTTACCTTTAATTATGACCAAAAATAGATCGAATATTGTTGAAGTGATTGGAGAAATTCGGAGAGTTGTCAAAAAAATTCAGAGTCAGATTACAATTTATGACAAACTCCGTCGTTAAGGTAAAAACCGCACATCTCACAAATCGAGACACAGGGCATTGTGGGCAATCGTTGTCCTTACCACAATTATAACACTGATAAAGTCCAATGTCCGACATTAAGAATTACAACAATTAGAGGACAAAGAAAAGAATTAAAATGGACAAGAAGTTAAAGAGAATATTTTTAGTTTTTGAAAATGATACATAAAAATAAGAAGAAAAGATATTTTTTTTGAATTTTTTTATTATTTTTTATATTTTTTAATTTTTTTTTAATTATTTTTTTATTTTTTATTTTTTTTAGCAATTTTATTTTAAAAAAACGATACACCCAAAAGACAAGTTAAATCCAAATAATCAACATACTTCACGTAGCTCTCAAAATTAACTTTTCAAGGTGAGCCGACTCGTAATACACAAATGGCAAGTTTTGAAATCTTTGGTTCGATTTGGGAACTTTTTCAATTCACCGAAACCTTATTTTGATGATAATACCATCAATTGAAGGTATTATTTGTTGGTGTTCTTTTAACCAACTTTGTTTTATTTATTTTTTATCTTTTTAAAGGACAATTTTTATATTTTTGATTTGATTTTATATATATATATAATACTAAATATATATATTTATATATATATATAATAATATATATATATATATATATATATATATTTTTTGGCTTTTTATATTTATAAAGACGAACATAAACTTTCCGAAGAAAGGACATCAGGCTCGAACACGAACAATCCGTAAAAATCGTACACCTCTTCCCGGCAGCCGCACCAAAATGATCACGTCCGAACTACACGTATAAAAAATATATCTAATATATAAATAGCGTAATATAAGGATAGGCCATAATAGGATAGTGAGTTTTTCCGTCGGTTTCTAGAAAATCCTTTTAAAACCAAGCAATTATCAAAAAACCGTCACGGGTTCGTTTCCACTCGGCGAGAAGTGGAAATGGAAATTCAAGAGAATGTTGGGAATCAGCTTTGATTATCACTTAAGTTTTTGGGTTTGGTTTCTAAATCTATAAAAGGAGAAAGCATATAAAAGGGAAACTAACACATTTAAACTATTTTTAAACTATATTAATTTAAAGATAAAAAACTACAAGATTATACTAAAATTGACTAAAAGATATAAATGAAGAAAAGCTTCTAAGTGAACGTGAAATGTTAATTAAGTGCGGGTTTAATGTTTAACAAATTAAAATCCTTCGAAAACAAGTTTAAAAAAATTTAAATGACAAGTAAAGTAAAGTAAAGAAAGTAATTTAAATGACAAGTATTTAAATTGTATTAAAAGTAAATGACGGTATGTAAAATTGGGAAAATTCTATTGACTATTAATTTTTTTAAACCTTTTTACCCCGCACTTAAAATTCCAAATCACTAATCCATAGCAAACACTAATGACCACTCAAATAATCATAAACAATTAAAACTAGCATCCAGAAATCATAAGATCAAACATAAACATTTTAAGCTAAATAATTTTAAACTACTAGTATTAAAAAGGGAAAAGGTAACCGAATGAAGAAGCCGCAATGAATAAAACCACCCGATCTGACAAACTAATAAAAAATAAGTTATCTATTAAAGCTTTACTTCACTAATTAGCGAATAAATGTTTCAACTGTATCTAACTAATTTATTTTTCTATAAAACTAAAAAGATAAAACTTTATCTATTTATTACAACATATAAAGACCCTTAGAGCTCCGGCTTCGGATATAGCAAGGATGGAAAAGAAATAAGACAGAAATGAAAAGTTAGCAACAAAATAAGCTAATAAAAAGATAAACTTTAGATCTAGAATCCACCCAAACTAAGGTGTTCACAGTCAAGTGAAGAAGATGACGGTATATTTAAGGATTAGAATCTAAAAACAATTAAACTAGAAAATACAGCACCATCAAAGCGAAAAAGAAAAACGCGAAGCTAAAATAACTCACTAAGACCGATACGAGAAAAGCTCTAAATCAAAAACAATATAAAATAAGCTAGTCTAAATAAGCTATGGAAGTAGCTTATTAGAATATAAGCTTAAGAGATCGGATCCAAAAATAAGCTATAAGCATTAGCTTATTTAGAAATAAGCAAAAGAAAAGAAAGAGTAGAAGAATAAGCATGAAAAAGAAAAATAAGCATCAAAAAATAATAAGCATTAAATAAAAACCAACCTCAAATATCTTCATTAATAAGCTCAAAATCTTGATTACAATAAGCTAAATAAGCTTTTAAAAGCTTTTACAATAAGCTAAATACTAAATTACACTACTCCTAAAACTACTAAATAAACTAAAAAAACACACACACTAAAAATCTAACAAATTCTAACACACTAAATCACCAGCTGCGTGTTGCTTTTATAGCCCAAGTAGGTGGGGGTATTTTCGTCCTTTCAAGCCTCCATCCAATTATATTGCTGGATCTAGGGGTATTTTGGTCATTTTGCACTTCACCAACCGCCTCATTATTGCACACGCCTACCTCGTACTGCTACAGTACCTCGTACCTATACATCTGACACCAATCATTAGATGGCCACGTGTCACCACCTAAGTGGTGCCACGTGGCATTTTTACTGTTCACCCCCGCCGTTGGTCAACCGCCGCCGGACCACCGGTCAAAGGTGGTCAACGGTGGTCAACGGCGTCAACACCGCCGGACCACCGGTCAACGGTGGCGGTCAACGACGGTCAGTGGTGGAGGACCACCGTTGACACATCGCCGTAAACCACCGTCCAAACGTGGTCGAGCCGCTCGGTCAATAGGCCGGGTCCCTGGATCGGGGTCCTGGGCCGGTCTGGATCGGGTCTGGGCCCGGGTCGAGTATGGAGTCTGTTCTAGGCTCGTCGTGGGGGGTCTGGATCGTGTCAAGTTCGGTCGGTCCATCCGGGTCGTGGGTCGGGGTTGCCACGTGTCACCACCTAAGTGGTGCCACGTGGCGTAGCAACAATAACCCAAGGCATTTGCATTTGCACGATTCGAACCTTAGACCTCTCGGTCAAGGTTTTAGAATCCCACAAATTCCAGCTGCGCTAGAGCAGCCTTACAAACTTATTATGCAAAAAATAATATATAACCCCTCTTCCATTTGGTTCAGGTACAATATAATTATAGGTTCAAACAGGGACGAAAAAGGTTCATAATAAAAATGTTTAAATATAAAAGGCCGGTACCGTTGGACTCGTTTTTTCGTGCTCTTTCCAATGGTGTGATCGAGGAATTTTCACGACTTCGTTTGGACCTCGATAAATGTGAAAACGTCGTCGAAAGTCACCCGAAAATTACCGTTTTTGCTTCGTTTTCAATCATTTTTACCTGTAAGACATAAAAACACAATACAAACATATTTGCAACATAATTATCTATATTTTAGTGTTTTTAGTCCTTTTGTAGTGTTTTACGGGGTACAAAATATGTATATTTTGGCCAATATCACTTTCCAAAGCGAATCATGCCCTTCCATGGCGACACTTTAAGAAGCATGTTATCTCCGATTTGAAACTTTAGGGGTTTCTTGCGATTATCGGCATAGCTTTTCTGTCGGATCCTCGCTGTTCCCAGCCTTTCTTTGATTGTCGTGATCTTGTCAACTGTCTATTGGATGATGTCGAGTCTTATCAGCTGTCTGTCTCCCATCTCTAACCAACAAAGTGACGACCTACACTTTCGCCCATACAAAGCCTCCAATGGCGCACATTTGATGCTAGTGTGATAACTATTGTTATATGAGAATTCTACCAAAGACAGGTGAGTATACCAACTACCTCCAAAGTCAATCACACAAGCTCGTAACATGTCTTCCATCATCTATATCATTCGCTCGCTCGGACCGTCCGTCTGCGGATGATAAGTAGTTTTCATATCAAGTCGAGTACCTAGAGCTTCCTGAAGTAGTCGCCAAAACTGCGACGTGAAATGACTATCTCTATCCGAGATAATGGAAAGAGGTACTCCATGTCGAGTAACTATTTTATTAATGTACACACGGGCAAGCTTATCCATGTTGTAGTCTTTTTGAATTGTAAGAAAGTGTGCAGACTTCGTCAACCGATCCACTACAACCCATATTGAATCATGCCCTCTTGTAGTCTTAGGCAAACTTGGCACAAAATCCATCGTGATTTGTTCCCATTTCTACACTGGAATTTCCGGTTGCTGCAACAAACCGGATGGCTTTTGATGTTTCATACCTGGCCACCAATAATACTCCTTTACATCCTTATACATCTTGTCAGCTCCTAGATGGATAGAATATCTCGATCTATGAGCTTCATTCATAACAACCTTCCTCAGGTTGTTAATCTTTTGGATCCAAGCTCTCCCGTTTAAGTATCTGACTCTGTC
The DNA here is from genome assembly GCA_026074375.1 of Tanacetum coccineum. Lineage (NCBI taxonomy): Eukaryota > Viridiplantae > Streptophyta > Magnoliopsida > Asterales > Asteraceae > Tanacetum > Tanacetum coccineum. The sequence continues at coordinate 15,280 of BQNB010121794.1, forward strand.
AGACCACGTTTTAAGTTTGTGGTCCGCACCAAAAAGTGCTTCATCTTTTAAGTTTTCATCTTTCATCGCCTCTTGTTGAGCATCTAATATGCGATATTTTAAACTCGTTTGGACTAACATTCCCAATGCTTGTACACGTGAGGGTCTCAATCTTTCATTTATGCTCAAAGAATTTGCCACTACGTTTGCTTTACCAGGATGGTATTTGAGTTCGCAATCGTAGTCACTTAGCAATTCAATCCATCTCCTCTGTCTCATGTTGAGCAATTTCTGGTTGAGGATATGTTGAAGACTTTGATGGTTGGTGAAAAGCGTACACTTTGTGCCATAAAGATAGTGCCTCCAAATCTTTAGTGCAAAGACTACAGCTCCAAGTTCCAAGTCATGTGTGGTGTAATTCTTTTCGTGCTTCTTGAGCTGTCTTGATGTGTATGCAATGACCTTGTCTCTTTGCATTGGCACGCAACCCAAACCTTTATGTGATGTGTCTCAATATACCACAAAGTTTTCAGTTCCTTTGGGTAAAGATAGAATTGGCGCATCACATAATTTATTCTTCAACGTTTGGAAGGCCTCTTCCTGCTCTTCTTCCCAAACAAACTCCTTGGTTTTCTGTGTCAGTTTCATTAATGGTTTGGCAATCTTTGAGAAATTCTCGATAAACCTTTGGTAGTAACCCGTTAAACCCAAAAATTGGTGAATTTTCATAGGTGTTCTCGGTACTTCCCATTTCTTAATAGCCTCAACCTTGGCAGGGTCTACATGAACTCCCTTTGCGTTAACTACATGACCAAGAAAGTGTACTTTTTGTATCCAAAATACGCACTTAGAGAATTTGGCATATAACTTCTGGTCCTTGAGTAGTTCTAAGATAATCTTTAAATGTTGTTCGTGATCCTCCTTATACCATGAGTAAATCAATATGTCATCAATAAAAACTATGATGAATTTATCCAAATAGGGTCTACACACCCTATTCATCAAGTCCATGAATATAGCAGGTGCGTTTGTCAACCCAAATGGCATGACTAGAAATTCATAAGGCCCACGTGTCCTGAACGCGGTCTTGGGAATGTCTTCCTCGCGAACTGTCAACTGTTGGTATCCTGATCGAAGATCAATTTTTGAGAAGTACTTGGTGCCATGCAATTGATCAAAGAGGTCATCAATTCGAGGAAGCGGGTACCGATTTTTAATTGTCATTTTGTTCAATTCCTTATAATTAATACACATACGCATTGATCCGTCTTTCTTCTTAACAAAGAGGATTGGAGCTCCCCAAGGGGATGAACTTGGCCTGATTAAACCGTTGCTCAAAAGTTCTTGTAATTGCCCTAACAATTCTTGCATCTCTGATGGTGCTAAACGATATGGCGCCTTTTGCTACACATGCCGCTCCTAGTATTAGATCAATTTGGAACTCGACTTGCCTAGGCGGAGGAAGTCCATGCTAATCTTCAGGAAAAACTTTTAGATAATCTCTCACTACTGGGATATGTTGGATGAGCTTCACCTTCGGATCTTTTTCTACAACGTGTGCTAAGAACGCGAAGCACTCTTTCTCCAAGTACTTGAGCAACTTAATAGCCGACACAATCTTTAAATCTCTCACGGGTTTCTCTCCTTGCACAATTAAAGTTTTTCCTCCTTAAAGAGGTATTTTTAAAACTTTCTTGAGGCAATTGATCTTGGCTTGGACTTTGGTAAGCCGATCCATTCCAATTACTACGTCAAAACTTTTCAACTTAATCAGAATTAAGTCAATGTTAAATAACTTATCGGTTAAATTCAGCTTATAATCTAGCTATATCTCCCTAGCCTCATACTCATGTCCATTTGCATATTCAATAGTATAAGAATCTTTTAGGCACTCGGATTTTTGATCAAGTAGTGGTCTAAACTCTAACGAGACCAAAGCTTCTATCGTGCCCAGTATCAATAGAACATATCGTGTGATCATTTAAGAGAAACGACCAATCATTAGATTAGGATCATGCCTTGTCTCCTCAGCCCCAATCACATGAACTCGTCCACGGGCTGGTGCTCTCTGATTTCCAGCATTGTTGTTGTTCTTGTTGTTATTGTTGAGAGCTTGGTTCAACCTCGAGAAAATATTCCTAAGGTGACCAAAACTTCCACATTCCTAGCATCTGGTCTCCTTCCATTATTCCTTCTCTCCTCTAGCAGTTCCTAGCAAGGTGACCCGTCTGCTTGCACTTGTCACACTTTGGGCAGTTTTCAGAGTGATGCAGGTTATAACGGGCACACTTAGGGTGTGGGCCTGCATATGGTCGTGGCTCCTAGGCAGCCACTCCATAGTTTCTGGTCACTCGTTGCCTCTTATCTTGTTGGTTACGACCTTAGTTTCTCTGTTGATCTTCATGCCTCTTCCTTCCACTATCATTTCCCTATGACGCCCTACTAGATCTGACCACATCATTGGTCAGACATAAAGACAGGCCTACAGCAGCTTGTAGGGTGATTGGGTTGGATGAGGTGACTATCCTTCTGATCTCATAGACTAAACCCCAAATGTAACGATCAACCCTTTTCTCTTCAGTGGAGACCATGTGAGGAACCATTCTGGCCAACTCATTAAAGTGGGTCGTGTATCATCATATGGTTCCAGGATTCCAGATTTTGCAGCTGATCTTCCTACAATACTCCTCTGTCAACAACTTTTTGAAATTCTTCCATGATAAACCATTTGCAGCTTCACGCCCTCGTGTCTGCACCCGGGTGTTCCACTAGGTTAATGCTCGACCTTGCAACAGACAAGCAGTATACTCAACCTTGTTTCCCTTAGCACATTTGGTGATAACTGAGCTTTGACTTTACACATATTCATAACCATGACAGAGGTCCAATGGCACCTCAATGCCATAATAATTCCTTAGGCTTGTTAAGCTACTGAATGTCTTGTAGCTACATCATATTTCTGCGTTAAAAGGAACCATATCCCGTCATTGGTTCGTCTTTTATTTAAGGTTGCACAATTTGGGTGAGGTGGTCTGCCAATCAAGCAGCCATTGTTGGTTAGGCGACATTGTTGTTGTCCCGACTCCTGAAAAAAAAATCGTGTTGTTCTTGAACATGATTCATGTCCTCATGTTTAATGCTCCTCTGCACGAAAGCGGCATCCTGATCTCTATTCGCTCGCTAATCTTTCCTCTCTTATATGGTTCCTTAACGTCATGTATGGTTTGAGAGTGGAGATCGAGCCTAATCATGTAGTCCTACGACACTACTGCCAGTTGTTGTATTCTCTAGAGCTCTTGGCAGTTCATGTCGGGCCTGTAGTTCCTGGGCACATCAAGTCGAGGCCCAGTAGGACGTGCAGGCTGGTCCATGGCAGCCTGTCGTAAGTACCTATCAGTAACCCGAGTAGGGGCAGGGGTGGATGACTCACCAATATGGTACACACTTTGGGTTGGGACCACTGACTCATATATCCCAAATGGGTTCTGGGTCGGGGGTATAACCCTCATCCTGGCTGTCTGTCTTAAGTAGGGTCTCTGGTGAGTCGGTGTAGGTATAACAGTAGGAGGTGGAGGTATAACAGTAGGCGGTGGAGGTATAATAGTGGCCGGTGATGGTTTAGGAGGACTAGCGATCTCGTAACTAGTGGCCTTATGCTCTGACTCAAGATCTTCAAAAGGTTCTTCTTCCGAGCTTGATATCGTGTAGGGGTAGTGTGCAGACTCGTTGGCAACAGGGGTTGATGATGACCGTGACATAATTATTGTAATAAACAAAATAAAGTTGTGCTTAGTCTATACCAGGTCTTATTGTAACAAAGATAAAACATAAATAGACATAAATACACATAATGTAGGGTAGAATAATTTATGATGCATGAACATGTTATGTAACCACGAAAAAATGCAATTTCAGGTGATTAATATTTAAACCCAACCAAACATGATCTAGGACTACTACTCCCATCATTGCATGATTCTTCCAAAATTAGGCATAGGTGATCAGGCTATGCTTAATTAAGGATTAATGATGCAATGCTAGGACTAGTCGACTTGTATACTGTTCAGTGTTTACGAAAATGTTATTTTGGTTATAGTTGCGATTTTTATTTTTGAAAAAAACGGTATTCTCTATAACCTCATAGCTCTGATACCAATTTCTGTCACACCCCGCTAAAGCAGAAACACATAATGTAACAGAGAAATAGGCAAAAGCATAAGATAATAGAACAAAACCATACTTAATATTAAAATAAGTCCACAACATTACACAAGTACTTTAGATTCAAACATCGGATCATAAACATAAGTCTTTATAGATACAACATTGTCTTTAAAATAGATAACTTCATATACAAGTGCCTTAGAAAGACATTACTGATGATCACCTAAAATGCATGAGAAAAACGGGTCAACTATGAAATAGTTGGTGAGTACACATGTTTTAAATAACACGAAAGTCTTTTAAACAATATTCTCATGGTAAATGTCCTGTCATCCATGTTATTACAAGTCCCGCCCATACAAGACTTGTAACATATGGATTCACATACATTCTAATAATAAAAAAAATGAACGTAGAAAAGTCAAAATACACTTGGTTGTAATAAGATGCAAAACATAACATGTATAATAGTGACATGCAACAAATGCCCCTATATAAATAATATGCGTTCCATAAATAGGAAACGACAGGTTGGCCGACCTCTAATAGCGTTATCCATAATATTTACACTCCAGAACCAGCAGAGCGCACGAACGGTACATATTATTGGAGTGCGAACGACAAACCAATGAAACCAACGAGGGACTGACAATGTGAGGACGTACGAACGGTACGTTGCCTTGGGGATAACACTATTAGCCATATTATAATCACATAAGTCTAAGTCTAAAAAGCATGTCACGTCAAAAATAAAACCCTGAGCTCGTAAAGTCAACATAACTCAAAATAAGAAGTGTCAAGTTCTAGTTTAACCATTGTCCAATTCTTATATTTTATATGATGATTAAAATATATAACTTAATTTTTTTTAGTTTGCTAATCATTTATTTTGAAATGCTTATAGAAAAAGGCAAGAACTTTTAAGATACCTAAAAATAGCCGTATATATATATATATATATCACAAAAGAATGAC
>BQNB010121795.1:6249-20397 GCA_026074375.1 Tanacetum coccineum
GGTTAGATCGCTTTTTGGTATGATGCCTCGGGTGTTCGGTTTCGTTCATGGGAGTTAATTCAGTTGGCGCCATGGTGGGATACTTCTTATTCTAATAGCCTTTGGTTGTTTTGCGAGTTCGTTTCGTTAGTATTTTTCTGTTCCTTTTTGTTCTTTGTTTGTTGGATCGTTTTTGCGTGTATATCGTCTGCTAGTTTCTTTCTAGCATTTTTTAATAAAATTCCATTTGCCGTTCAAAAAAAAATATTCATTACGTTGAAACAACATTGTTTTATAAAGAAGTAATTCATAGATTATAAGTTTCTTTTTAATTGTTTTTCTCCTTTTCTTTCGCAACCAACATATAGTTTTCTTACGGTTTTAAAAAATATCAATCTATTTTTTAAGATCATTTTATCAAGCCTTATACTCCTTCTGTTATCTTTAAAATAATTCTTGGAGCTAGCCGCCCATCGGGCGGGACTTGAGGCTAGTTAGAAAATAAAACCATCCTTCTTGTTGGTACGTAGTTTCCCCTTATTTTTATTTTTATTTTTTTTAAAGGAAAATATATTAATAAAATACATAATAGCTAGCAAGATCTTAAGATCACAAAGAAATTACTACAATAATTTCCATCAAAAATACTACACCGACCCTAACACTTACAACAAAACATCTCAACGACCCTTAAAATCATCCAACACGACACATGCTACAGATATTTTAGCGGCCCTCAAAAGTATCCAACACAATTCTCAGAAACTACATGACCCTCAAGTGCTACAACAACCCTTAAAAGTATTCAACCCGACCCTCAAACATGGATGGAACCAGAAGACAAATTTACCTGATGCATTTACGAAAAATCAAACAAAAATACATGTATAACTTTTTGGGACCGGGTGCATTTATAAAAAATTAAGGTTTTATTAACAAAATTAACACTACGAGACAAAATTCCATAAGTGTCCCGAAACACCTGTGTTCCGTCCCTGCCCTCAAATACTACACCAACCCAAACACCTGCAATGTTCGTAAATACTATTATTGGCCCGGTTTGCTTAAGTTGTTAGTTCCTAGCTGTTGATACAAAAGTTGGGTCGGGTCTTATTTGGTCCGAATAAGCTATTATTCGGGTATGAAGTGCCTTGTTGTTGTACCAAGTGAACTTGTTTGAAGGACCCTGCACAAGGAATAAAACACCGTTAACCTTATCGTGGGAGCGGATCCCACGATTAGACTCTGGCGTGAGAGTAAGTATATGGTTTTGAGAGAGTAATCGAGTGTGTTTAGGGTTTGAATGATACCTGTTTTGATGATAATTGCGTTCCTTTTATAGGCTGGATAATCTTTAGAGTTACCATAACTTTCGGCCCAAGTTGCAGCCGATATTGTAGGGATTCGGAATTATCCTAACTGAATTATCTCTTATTTAATTAGGTTATCCTTAAAGATAATTTGTGAAGATATCGCGGACACGGATAGCGTGTCGGTAGCCGCGACCCGCTTGCCCAAGTAACCATGACCGCTGTGTTTGGGCCAAGAATCCATCGTTTAACTTAACAAGCCCGTAATAGTATAAATGGGCTGGGCCATACTATACGTCATCATGTCCTCCCAGTCTAGGAAGTGTGGTCATGGACGGGACCACGATCACGGTTCCTAGACTACAAATTCTGTGAACCTTCCTTGAAATGTGTAGCCTCTGAAACTGTAAGTCTAGTCCAATAGCCGAATAATAGGGCCCGTATACCAAAAAACTGCGAAAACAGCCAAGTGATGGGACATGTGGGCCCATAAGTGCTTCACCTACCTCCCCATCTGAGCCATCCAAAACGTAAGTAGGGACACGTGTCAAGCATCCAACTGTGAACAACCGTCAAGGAAATAGTATAAATAGGATCGGCGATGACTGTTCATGTTTACATAATTTTCAAATCAAACTTCTATTTTGGCACATACAGCCGCACACGCTATTAATTTCCATGGATTCTCACCACCACAGGTTAGTACGCTACGCCATTTTTGTAAAACTAATAAAAAATGGATAGGGGTACAATACAACTAGAAGACGCCGTATCAACCATCTCCGGGGAGTATCTTTTGGAGTTTACCTCGGAGTACGGTATTCCAGAGAACTTGCATCCGGAGTTGCCTGGCCCAGAGGAAACCATCGTAGATTTTTCAGAGGGAAAAGTTGGCGTTTACACCAAGTTCTTTGAATTCGCAAACTATCGCATCCCCCTGTCACAATTCCTTTTTGACGTCCTTGGGTATTACCAAATTTACCTTTCACAACTGTCAGTGATAGGCGCGGCCAAAGTGAGTCACTTTGAAGTCACATGCCGTGTCCTAAACATAATCCCCACGTTGAACTTGTTCCGCTTGTTCTACATCTCATCCTACAATTTTGGGTGGATGTCGTTCAGCAAGCGACCGGGGAAGAATACCCCACAATGTTATACCAAGCCCCTCGACTCCCTGAAGAACTAGAATAACCATTTCTTCTGGGTGGACCAAAGAATATTTCAAACCGTTGTGGCATGGCGCATAAGTGCCCCAAAGGATGAGATACCATCGGCAGATACCTATTTCGCGTTAGACGTAGTAACGTTACACACACGCCGAACCCCTATCCAAAAACAACCCGAGCTCTTATTATGCCTAGTAGGGCTGAGTCGACGCTACTTTCTGGGAGACGACGTGTATCCCATATTTCTTCATGACCATGACCGGGGTGGGTGTTATATATATTCTGCTTTTACTTCTCTTTTAGTTATGAAAATATACTAACAATCCATGTGTGAATCCATAGATGGATTTGCTTAATTTGATTAGTGCCCCGAATCCTGCGAAGGTGAAGACCGAGACCCGACCCCGTACCGCCCACGAGGTGTCGTTATTAACCGCCACTGCTACTCGTGTTATAGACATGGAGGAGGTAACCCAGGAATCATAATCCTCGAGAATACCTTCCCTCGTAGAGAAATCACCCTTAGATTTTGCCGACAAAGACCCACTTCCAATGATTTCAGAGGGGGTCGGGACTGGAAGTCAGGCACGAGATGAAGTACCGCATGAGATCCCCCGGCAGGGAATCCTCCAACCACGGAGGATGCTCTAGACTTGGAGCCAGATGCGGCCGCAATAGGATCCCTGGTCCGCAAGAGGCGTCACGAGAGGGGTAGTGATGGGGCGAACGCAAATGCGCCGCCCAAGGTGTTGAGGAAAGACCACGCTTCCATCCGCTCAAAACAGAGTACCCAAGGGGGAAAATCCTTAACGTCGATGGGGTTAGCGGCGGGCTCCCTTTTCGTCACACCTACTGATGCGGCGAGTGTGAACGATCCCGACCCGCTGTCTTATGCGGAACCGCAACCATTCCGGGAGCAAGAAATTGCTCAGTAAGCTCTTTGATCTGAATACTTTCGATTGTTTTTATCCCTTAAGTATAGTTATAATAACAAACCATTTGTGTCTTATATTGTGAGTGTAGGTCTTCTGAGATCCCCACCGGGAATGTGGCTACCGCGAAGATGCAAAACCTGCAATCTGCGGGGAGTTCAAAGTCAGGGAAATCAACCTTCGTTTCATCCATGGTCGGGTCACCCAAAGGTATCTATCGACCAGGATGGGGCGTAACCAATAGTTGCCGCCTGGACACTCCAGATGCATGCCAAGACGTGGTAGACCACATAGTGCCGCCGGGGTACTTTTTTGAGTTGCGTCATATGTCTAATGCTTATTTTTTTGGGCCGATACAACATAAACTTGGTGCATCAGGTGGCTTTGGTCTCTCAATTGAGGCTATGATTTAAGCAAGAGGTTAGGTTGTTGAAAAAAGCCAGAGCCCAAATAGCCAGGCGGGATCAGAGGATTCAAGTGAGGGAGGATAAAATAAAAATGCTGGACCAAGAAATTCAATCCCTCTGGACCGTGGAAGAGGAAGTGCATGGCCTCCGTAATCGAACAAAGAACTTGGAGACCTTGATGGAGGTCGAGGTTGATATGAAGAGGGTCGCAGAGGCCAAAAATACTGAGCTAACTGAGGAATTGGAAAGCCTTCGCGCCCAATTCTTTGATCTTTAAGTTAATAACAATCAGTTATCGTAGCAAGTGTCCAACCTTCAAGCGCAGGTCACAGGCGAGGAGAAAATAAAAGCCGCTTTTAAGGATTTTAAGAAATATGAAGATGACAAGGTTGAGCAGCGGTGTGCGGAGATGGATGCACGACTGGATGCGCTGAGCATAGATTTTGATGAGGAGTTGTACCCTCATATCCTAACGGCGATCGCAGGTCACCGGTGGGTTATCGGGCATGGCATACGCCTAGCTGTCTTGAAGTGTACCGAGTCTACAGAACTAAAGAAGGTGTTTGCCAATGTCGTATCCGCTGGGATTGCTAAGGGCATGAGCCAGGGACTTAAACATAGGGTAGAGCACGAAAAGGCTAAGTTATACTTAGCGACTATTGAGGCGTATGACCCTGAGGCCGATGCTAAGTTTGTCACGGCCGTGTATGCTCAAAAGGATTTTAAGATACCCTCTTGTCGATCAACTGTAGAAGCTGAAGGATGCCCCCATAGATTTGATTATGCCATCCTCACACTTGGAGAGTAATGTTGGAGAAGACACTCCTCAGTGGGTCCGCGATCTCCCCCCCAGCTCTTCCCAATCAAAGATCCCTGTTTACCCGGAGGTAAGTGACCCTAGAAATCCCTAGGCTTTCAAAGAATAGATACTATTAGAGGACGCCATCGCGGCTAACATAAGTCGCGCTGAGAAGAAGAAGAAGTGTCGGGTGGTGTGCCGCACCCATGGGGTCGGTTCCGCCTACCATGCCAGGTCTAATGGAGTCCCAGTATCCGTACCCACCATTGCTCCTCAAGGTCTTGCCATCCTGCTGGCAGATGCTGCTACACAGACAGAGACATCTGAAGACGAGGCATCTCCTAGGTTGATTAGGTCCAAGTCGTTACCACCCATGTATAATTTAGATTGGCCATAGTACTATCAGTGGTACTTAGACATTGTTGTTTGTAATATGTCCACGGGTATCCGTAATGAACAATGTTTACATGCTCCGTAGAAGTCTTCTCTTATGCACCTAACGTATCAGGTGTATGCCGATTTAGGACACAGGATCCGTGGCTGCTGGGGTTGCAACCCTCTTATGCAGCAGGCCTATTATAAGGATATTTGGCCTATAATTATTCGGAAATAGTCATGAATGACGAATAACATGAAGTAAAAAAGGAGAGGAAAAAAGAATAAATATATGACAAGTTTTGTGTTATATGAAAAGGGCGCTGGGTTAGCTAGACCCAGCGGAGTTTTATTCATGTCCTAAAAATAAAAAGGAATAAATACATGGATTACTTTATTATAAGTCCTAACTGTAGTGTGAATTCATCCATGCATGAGCCGTGGCTCAGATGTAACACTTTTTTTAGATTGACGATGTTCCACGTCCTTGGGAGGACCGTTCCGTCCGTAGACCTTAGTTTGTATGATCCATCTCCTAGTGCTTCTGTTACCTCATAAGGTCCTTCCCACTTTGGACCAAGCTTCCCTCCACCTACAGCATGACTAGCGTCGTTACTGCGGCAGACGAAGTCTTCTGGCCTGAAAGTAACGCCGCGGACCCTGGCATTGTAATATTTTGTCGTTTTTAATTTGGTTTTTGCTTCACGAATTGCTGTGCGTTCACGCCGTTCTTCTTGTAAATCTAAATTTAGCTGTAGCTCTTCATCGTTGTGTACGGCATCTACTGCCGCGGTGCGGTATATTGGCATTCCTATTTCTGTGGGTATGACTGCTTCCGTTCCATAGGTCAAGGAGAAAGGTGTGTCATCATGGCTTGACTTAATCATTATACGATAGGCCTAGAGGACATGGGGGAGTTCTTTGATCCATTTCTTGTTTCCCTCACCCAAGCGGGCCTTGATTCCTTCCCCCAAGCTCTGGTTTGCTCTTTCTACGAGTCTATTGGACTGCGGGTGTTTCACTGAGGCAAATCGTTGTGTGATATTCAATTTGTCACACCAATCCTTGAACGGGTTGTCACTGAATTGTTTGCCGTTGTCCGAGACTATTTCTCCTAGGAGACCGAAGCGAAATACAATGTTGTCCCACACAAATTATTTCACCTAATTGCCTGTGATTGTCGCCACGGCTTTCACTTCTATCCATTTCATGAAATAATCCATAGCGACTATCAAAAATTTGACCTTTCTTGGTCCTTTCGGGAAAGGATCAGTTATGTCAATTCCCCACTTGTACAATGGCCACGGGGACGTGATTGGGGTTAGCGGTTGTTGGGGGTTTCTTGGCATGGGACAATGTATTTGACAATCATTGCATGTGTGTATCATCTCCCGTGCGTCCCGGTGCATGGTTGGCCAATAATATCCTAGCCGCATGGCTTGGCTACCACGGATCGCTGTCCTGCGTGCATAATGCATGACCCCTCATGTATTTTTCGGATCACATAATCCGCTTGAAGTGGTCTGACACACCTTAGCCACGACTTTAGGAATGATTGCATGTAAAGAACCCCTTCCAAGAATTCGTACTGTCTGGCCTTGATGCGGAGCTTGCTTGCCTCCCTTTTGTCATCTGGAAGAGTCCCTTCTTTCAAATATTCTATAACTGGTGTCATCCATGTTCATCCATCTTCCTCTACCATGGTCGTCACCTCCTCCTCTTGTATAGATTTTTCTTTCAGTATCTTTACCAATACCTGTTTGGATAAATGCGCAAAATTGGTTGACGCAATCTTGCTCAGGGCATCTCCTTTCTTGTTTTGACTTTGTGGTACTTGGCTTATAAAAAAGCTAGCGAAGCTGCTGACTAGGCTTTTGACCTTCTCCAGGTATTTGATCATGTTTTCTTCTTTAGTGACGTATGCCCCTAGGACTTGATTTGCTACCAACTTAGAGTCTACCCTCACGTGCACATTGCGTACTCCCATTTGTGGCATGATCCATAGGCCAGCTATTAGTGCTTCATACTCTGCCTCGTTGTTAGAAGCAGTGAACAGAAATCTTAGCGCGTAGGTAAACTCCGTTCCATCCGGGCTTGTCAGTATTAAGCCAGCATCGGATCCATCTACACATGATGATTCATCCGTGAAGACTGTCCACGGCTCCTGCGGGGTTTCAACCACTAATGTGTTCGATGGACTTTTGTCCAGCTTCTCTATAAGGAAATCCGTGAGGATCTGTCCTTTCATTGACGTCCTTGGCCAGAAAGTGATATTGTGTTCTCCCAGCATGACGCTCCATTTTTGTAATCGTTCTGCCACGTCGGGACGTGAGATTATTTGCTTGATCGGTTGGTCTGTAATAACTGCAATGGGATATGCTTGGAAATACCTCCGCAACCTCTTGGCAGAAAAAACCAGTGATAGAACTAACTTTTCCATTGGAGTATAGTTTAGTTCAGGGCCTTGTAATGCGTGGCTTAAGAAGTAGACCGACGTCTGAACCGTGCCCCTTTTAGTCATCAAGACCGCACTAATAGCTCCGTGGGTGGCTGACAGGTATACAATCAGTTCCTCCTTTTGCTTGGGTGCTACCAGCAGGGGTAGCTCTGACAAGTGTTGCTTTAGTTGCTTGAAGGCTTGTTCCGCTTCTGGTGTCCAATGAAAGTCATTCTTTTTAATGCACTTCTTCAAAGTTTTAAATAGTGGCAAGGACCTTTCCGCTGATTTGGATAGCCAACTTCCCATTGAGGCTCTAGACCTCTTTGATTGTCCGTGGGGACGGGAGTTGTAATATGGCTTCTGTTTTGTTAGGCCATGGTCTTATCCCTTCCGAGCTAATCATGTACCCCAAGAACATTCCTTTTACTGCCCCAAACGTACATTTTTGGGGGTTGAGCTTCATGTTGATTTTGCGTAATGTACGAAATGTTTCGTCAATATCTCTTAGCATTTCCGCTTCTGTGAGACTCTTAATAACCAAGTCATCAACGTAAACTTCTATGTTCCTACCAACTTGGCTGTCAAAAGCCTTGTCCACCGGCCGCTGGTACGTGGCGCCAACGTTTTTGAGACCGAAAGGCATTTTGGTATAGCAATATACCCCTTGGCTGGTGTGGAAAGCCGTTTTCTCTTCGTCTGACTCCGCCATCTATATCAGGTGATAACCTTTGTAAGTGTCTAGGAAACACTTAAAGGGGTAGCCGTAGAGAGATTCAACTTTCGAGTTAAGTTCTGGAAGAGGATAAGAGTCCTGTAGATAGGCTTTGTTTAAGTCCGTGAAATCCACGCACATTCGCTGGCTACCTTCGTGTTTTTTCACCATGACTGGGTTGGATAGCCACTCATGGTAATAAACTTCTCTCATGATACCCGCCTCTACTAGTTTATGTACTTCTGTTTGGATGGCTTTTGCACGCTCCGGGGCCTGGCCCCTTTTCTTCTGTCGAACAGGCGAATATCCTTCTTAGATATTGAGTCGATGTTCAGCTATTGATCGTGGTACCCCTGTCATGTCTGATGGCTGCCATGCGAATATATCCAAGTTTTCCTTCAGGAGTGAGTACAGTTCTGTCCGCCCTTTCGTGGATAGTATCCCTCCGATTGCCACTTCCTGATCAGGGAAGTTCGGATGTGTAGCTACTTTAAAATTTTCAAGATGGACTCCAGCCTCTTTGGGTATCTCCCTAGACATGTAACCACCGTAGCGCACTCAGCAGGTATCAAGATAGTACTATGGATAGTCACTATTCCTCCGTCGAATGGGAACAGAAGCATTCCATGGGCTGTGGATGGCACCGCTTGGATTTCTCATATTCCAGGTCTTCTAATGATACCATTGTACGGTGATAATGACCTTACGATCATGAAATTCATCTATGCTCTTGTAGAATGATCCGCATCTCCTATTGTTACTAAGAGCATAAGTTATCCCGGCGGCCATATATTTTCTCCACTGAAACCGGTTAACGATGTCGTTGCTGGGACCATTTGGTTCTTGATTTTTGGTCGTAGCCGGTTGAAGCAGTGCTCATAGAGCACTTCCGTCGAGGAACCTCCATCTACATACATGCGGTGAATCGTGTGCCCGCCAATTTCCGCTTCTATAACAAGCGGACCTTCTGTCCCACTACTGGTTGTCAGCAAAGGGAATGTAATTTCTCTGACACGTTCGAAGCTTTGAGTTACTCTTTGCCTTGTCATTCTCTGCCATGGTTGTATCATATAGATTGCCATGGACTTATCCTTGGTCGGTATTTCCTTTTTCCCTACTTTTGGTTGATCTTTCCCCTGCTTAATTTCTTTAATTAAATTCGAGAGCTTGCCTGCTCGCACCAATTCTTCGATCTGCTTTTTTAACTGCATACACTCATCCGTAATATGTCCTTTATCATTATGGAAGTTGCAAAACTTGTTGCTGCTTCTCTTCTCCACTGAGGTTACCATAGGGGGTGGTGGTTTGAACATCCCTGCTTCGGTCGCGAGGATTTCTTTGGGTGTTCTTGTAAGGGGGGTAAACTTGCTAGACCCCGTCGATCCCTTGGCTGACCTCGGAAGTCAGACCTCCGCTCTGAAGCATGCCGCTTTGACTGGTCCTGTATCCTCCACGATGTGTGACCTTTTTTCTTACCAGCACCAGCAACTTCTCCTCGTATGAAGGCAGTGCTAGTGATCATCATTTCTTCCATGGTCTTTGGAACATGTTCGTTGAGGCGCTTTGTCAATTTAGGGTTGTTAACCCCATGCATGAATCCGAAGATCCGCATACATTCAGGGGCTCCCTTCATGCGTTTGGTTACCAACTTGAATTGTTCCATGAACTCCTCGATGGTCTCTCCGTCTCTTTGTTTGATATTGTGGAGTTCGACAGGATCTTTGACATACTTCTTTTGCTGCATGAAGTATGCTAAGAAAGCTGCTTTGAGATCCTTGTATCCGTCTATGCTCTTTGGAGGGAGCTCATCGAACCATACTCTTGCGGCTCCTATTAGGGTAGAATTGGACATATGACACCAGGTAGACATTGCCCAGCGTTCCACCTGTGCCGCCGCTTGGAAAAATTCTACGTGATCCTCTGGGTCCCCTATTTCGGCATAGGTCTTTACGTTGTTAGGCATTCAGGGTGTGAATGGATCCACCTCTTCACATATCCAGGGCACCGCCATGTCATCCTCATTCGTAGGCTTGTGTCTTTTTGACCTTGACTTCCAGTGTCCCCCATCGCTGGTGCCGCTCTCTGATACGCGGGATGACGGGGATTCACTTTCCTTCCCCTTTTTCTCATAATGGGAGCAGTCTCTGTCGCGCGAGTAATATTCACATTTGGTCCCTGTCGCAAAGGAGGAGCGAGTATTATCATATGATTCTTCGACACCACGAGAGCAGTCTCTGCTTTGAGTATCATCTCTGTTAGAAGAGTCCTGCCTGTGAGGGCGGCTTCTACTATGGGAACGATCCCCGAAGTTTGCTCTGTCCGGTCCATATTTAGTTGTGCTTGGCGAGTAAGTATCACTAATTCTATCGAACGCGCTCTGCCTTCGATGACCTAGTCGGTCAAGCACATGTCGGTCATTGTATCTTAAGCATTCCCGCACTTTCAGTCTCTCTGATGGATTACGGTACCTTGCGGAAAAGGTCCTGACACTTGAGTTTTCAGAGCCTTCTCTTATTCTTTTTTTTTCCTGGGACTTTCTTCGAAGTCCAGCCTGGCGTGGACTTCTTTTCGCTTGTCACGGCGAATCTTGTCCATAATGACCGGTAGGATATCCTCGTAATGCTCTTCACAGAAATCCTGGATGTTCACCCTGGGTGTGGCATCCGCCTCTTTTGACGTCTTTTCTTTGGTTACAGGTTTCGTGATAGTAGTCACAATGGGGGTTGTGTTAGCCATTGCGCTCATTTTTCTGAGAGTAATTCCTAGTGTTGGGTCCCACGGATGGCGCCAACTTGTTGATACAAAAGTTAGGCCGGGTCTTGTTTGGTCCGAATAGGCTACTATTCGGGAATGGAGTGCCTTGTTCTTGTACCAAGTGAACTTGTTTGGAGGACCCTGCACAAGGAATAAAACACCGTTAACCTTATCGTCGGAGCGGATCCCACGATTAGACTCCGGCGTGAGAGTAAGTATATGGTTTTGAGAGAGTAATCGAGTGTGTTTAGGGTTTGAACGATACTTGTTTTGATGATAATTGCGTTCCTTTTATAGGCCGGATAATCTTTAGGGTTAGCATAACTTTTAGCCCAAGTTGCGGTCGATATTGTAGGGATTCGGAATTATCCTAACTGATTTAAATAAGTAAAGCATATCTCTTATTTAATTAGGTTATCCTTAAAGATAATTTGTAAAGATATCGCGGCCACGGATAGCGTGTCGGTTGCCGCAACCCGCTTGCCCATGTAACCGTGACCGCTGTGTTTGGGCCGAGAATCCATCGTTTAACTTAACCATCCCGTAATAGTATAAATAGGCCGAGCCATGCTATACGTCATCATGATACATATTGTATGTGTATAACAGTGTCGAAAAGTCATTTACATCGTTTTTATTGTTGTTTTAGTTTTTCGTTGGTTCCATGAAGTTCCGTCAAGCAAATGATTACGTGGACCCGTTATAGGAGACTTATGAATTATTTCCCAAAAATTTATACTCTTTGATAAATAAGGTTGTACGCCTATGTTAAGCGTGAAAACATGAGTAAAGCACATAACTTGGACATATACAGATTTGTATCTTCCTAAAAACACAATTTAAAACACTAATTTTTTCACTCTCACTTACTCCACACTCATATATACGTAAAAATAAATGACAAAAGTATATATGTCGCCACTATTTGCAGATAATCTTATGGTATGATAAGATTCGTAAAAGTTGTTTTGAACATTTCTTCACCAAAGTTCTTAAAAAAATACTACTTTCGTCTCAAAATAAATGTTCGGTTTAACTTTTCAAAATCTTACATTTTCAACTTTGACATTAATTGTATTTCAAAGTATTATGTAACAAATAAAATATATAATCAAAGTTGAAAAAGGAAAAAAAACTAAAAAGTCAAACTATACATTTATTTTAAGACGAAGAAAGTAGATGTCAAATCTAGTAAAATTAAAATTTAGGATAAAAATGTGACATTGAAGACCTAGAATATGTAAATAGCTTTTTTTATCCTAGACCACTCACAACACCTTGTTGGGCTCCCATTGGTATCATTTATAAATATACCTCAATGTTTGTTCACCAGCCAATGTGGGAAAAATCTCACTTCCATTTTCTCTTATTCACATCAACACATCAACATTAATTTCGACACAGTTTAACTCAGCTCCAAAGTTCTCTAAAAGAAGATACATATCCCTACAAATGATTACGTGAAGATGTTATACTGGATGCATGAATTATTTCCCAGTAACTTATACACTTCAAGAAATAAGGTTGTATGCTTATGTTAAGCGCGAAAACATGACTAAAGCACGTAGCTTGGACATATACAGACTTGTATCTTCTTTCAAATACATACAAAGTGTTACGTATTTGATAAATAAAGTTTATTATATTAAAAAGTCATAAATAGCTAAAAGTTGAGGGTAGATTTTGTAATTTTTTTATTTAACTTTGTAATCTTATTGGGCCGGTTGTTTTTCTTAATGGGCTAAAAAACTTTACCGACGTCGTTTCCGTATATATATAATATATACGTAGTAATTAGTAAATCATCTCTTATCGTTGAAAAGAATCGACTTGTCAGTCGATGTCGCTCAGTCTCAACCCTTAATTCAAATTTACATTTAATCATGCTTCAATTTCTGGACCAGGTCGGCATCGACTTACCCTACGACCGCCATGCACACATTGTAGAGGATAAGTATCATCGTTGCGCAGCGTTGAATTTGACAAATATCAATGATAAGAATCTCGTGGTGACTGGATTATATATTATATGACACTGTTTGGGCGGATTTTATGAGTCGGTTTATACCAGAGGTCGAATCCAATCGAGAATTAGGTTTTGTTAATCTACGTGTTCGACATCTTGATGATAAGTTTAGTTGGGTTTTTAAAAAACTTGACGTCTACCTTATCGCGGCGATCGTGGGGGGTGTTGTCCACGAATTGGGGGATCGATATTATAGTAACACGAGAAAAAACCGATGGTTGGAAAGCGCCGAATTAACTGGGTACCCCAAAAGTTATCGAGATTTGTTGGGCGACCAAAAAATAGTGGGAACGAAGTTAAGCGAAAAGGCTTTTAAGGAGGCAGCACTTGAGGTTTTTCAAAATAGGACAGATTCGTCAAAATGGAGACGTAGTTTTGGGATCACCGCTCTAATGATATCAGAGGCTGCAAGATTTGTCCCCTTTAAAGATGCGCTTGCTGAGAATTTTGCTAATGGTACCGAAATGCTTCTCGCCGCATCTTTAATGGGGACAAATCTTGCTGCCTCTGATATCATTAGAGCGGTGATCCCAAAACTACGTCTCCATTTTGACGAATCTGTCCTATTTTGAAAATCCTCAAGTGCTGCCTCCTTAAAAGCCTTTTCGCTTAACTTCGTTCCCACTATTTTTTGGTCGCCCAACAAATCTCGATAACTTTCGGTGTACCCAGTTAATTCGGCGCTTTCCAACCATCGGTTTTTTCTCGTGTTACTATAATATCGATCCCCCAATTCATGGACAACACCCCCACGATCGCCGCGATAAGGTAGACGTCAAGTTTTCTAAAAACCCAACTAAACTTATCATCAAGGTGTCGAACACGTAGATTAACTAAACCTAATTCTCGATTGGATTTGACCTCTAGTATAAACCGACTCATAAATATATAATCCATAGTCACCACGAGATTCTTATCATTGATGTGACACCCCGTAAAAATCTAAATTTCTCTTTTCCCGTAAGTAAAATTCCGTACCGCAAAATTTGCAAAATTTACTGTTAACCTCAAAAGAAAGTTATTCTATGAACGACATGTACAACTTCGTGTTATAGAAAGTCTAAATAGCACGCGAATATCACCATTATTGCTTTTGTGTCAATAATAATAATAATAATGAAACATCATCATTATTATTCTCTTACACCAAAACCCTACCCATTCTTTCTTACAAGACTTCACATGCTAGTATTTCATTCAACACACCAATAGTGCATATTCCCTAATAGTGTTATAATGATACAACTA
>BQNB010121796.1:0-17199 GCA_026074375.1 Tanacetum coccineum
AATTCAAACTAGCTCATTTTCCCACCATTTTCATTCTAGTTTTCGTACAAGCTCATTAGCGCAAGTTACTAGTACCTAAAGCATCACATCTAAACCCTAAACCTAAACCCTAATTCGTCCTAAAACCCTAATCTAAAACCCTAAACCTAAACGAAAACCCTAAACCTAAAACTAACCCTAATTCAAAAATTCCTAAAACTAAAACCTAAAACTAACCTAACTAGCACCTCAAGCAACCACCCTACCACCTTGTCACCACCAAGCAACCACCCTAGCACCATTGTCACACCCTTGTACACCAAGCAAACACCCCTCGTCACTCCTTTGGTAACCGAACCCCTCCACACCCTTACACCTTGCATAGCTACTTCCTTGATCACCACTCTACCTTTACTTGGTCCCTACTCCATTCACCTTGGTCCCTACTCCAAGAAAACTTGGTCCTTAAGTATTTTCGAGCACTATATATACATACATACATGTACACTTTCCAATTCACCATTCAAACTTCAAACTACTTTTAAATCTTGTTCTAGCCATGCCATAGAAGACTAAGAAGGAAGTACAAGTTGTTTTTAAGCCAAGAAATAAGAAGAGAAGGATCCTTGATTCATCTTTAAAGTTTTCGAGTTGTTTTCACTCCATTCAACCCATTTCATTCATTTTCGTGCCCTAGTAAGTCCCACGATTTATTCTATAAGCTCTTGTATCATTATAGATCATGTATAAGCTATATTTAAGATACTTGTTTAAGTCTTAAACTACAAACCCACATGGTTTGGTTTTCCTAAACCAAACGTGCCCATTTTATGATTCTTAGCTCACAAGCTCTTTCTATAAGCTTTAAGCTCGTAAAAGTTTCTTATTTTAGCTTAGTTTAATAAGCTATAACCTGCAAATTGAAATCGGGTTTCAAAAATATCAATATTATGGTTTTTGGACTTAATTCGCAAATGATTTCATGCAAAGGGGTATATATTGAAAATTCTTGAAATTTATAACTAGAGGGGCTGAAAATGTAATTATCCTAAAGTTATAACTCCAAGGGGCTGTTTGCCATTCTTTAAAGTTAAGGGTTTAAAGATTTTAAAAGTTATATTCTAGGGTTAACTTTGTAAATATATATAAACCAAGGGTATATATTGCCATTTTTGAAACTATAAGGGTATAAAATATAATATTTTCATATAAATTATAAAAATATATTTAAATAATATAAGACTCGATTTTATTAAAACCCGACACATATGTCGTTATCATTCATCGATCGAAACGCTATAAAACAATTATGTTATATATT
This sequence comes from Tanacetum coccineum, assembly GCA_026074375.1. NCBI lineage: Eukaryota > Viridiplantae > Streptophyta > Magnoliopsida > Asterales > Asteraceae > Tanacetum > Tanacetum coccineum. Next base: position 1,301 of record BQNB010121796.1, read on the forward strand.
TAACATAATTTATCATCCACTAGCTTTTGAAGAAACTTAAAATGATAAAATCTTATCATTTAAACTATAACGTATTCACTGTTAACTTGGGAGTTTCATAGTAAATATATTGTTGTTGAAAACTTTGAAAATTTTGTGGGAAATTAAAGTCTTGATTGTAACACGGTTCCGGATTATAGATAAACGGAACTTGAGGTGGACAATCGTGACCATAATGAGCATCGTTCCCACAAAACTCATAAGAATACGTCGGGGGTTGTGGAGGTGGGTTAGGAGAATCATCCACAAAATTAAGATTGGAATCATAAGTGAATGAATTTTCATCTCCAGAATAGCATGTCGGATGAAAACTTGGCAAAGTTTGTGGGAACTCATCAACGTTTTGATTGTAGCATGGTTCCGGATTAGAGATAATCGGAACTTTCGGTGGACAATTATAGCCATAATGAGCACCGTTCCCACAAGACTCACAAGTACATCATTGACAAAAGATACCGTTTGACGAATCACCACACCCGTAACAACAATGGTGGTCAATATGCGGAGGACTTTGTGAAGAATTTTTACCGGGGTCCTGATTGAAGACGAATGGCTCTTGAGGTGCATTAACAACGTTAGTATTGTCATTGGATGACTCGAAAGTGTTTAGAAAGTCTTGGAAAATTTCATTTTCATCACAAATTGTAAACCAAACTTCCTCCAATTTCTTTCGTAATAGAGCACATTGTCGACAATATAGACCATCAACCGGGTTTTCACACTTGGGACAATTATGAGGGGGTAGTTGAGACGAGTCGGGTATTTTATTAAGATCACGAACAAACTTGTCTACGAAATTCACATTTGAACAACAATGTTCTTTATTATACAAAGCTCCACAAGACAAACATTCTTTAAATCCATACATGATGATATAATTAAAAAGGGATAAAGATTTAAACAAAATGGGGTTAAGAAGAAGATTTTTGGATTTTTATGTATCTTAAACAAGAAAATATTTTTAGGACCGATAATCGAACAAGTGTACGGTAGCTCTTTAAAAAATGCACAAAGAAGCGGAGGAGCAGGTAAGCACGAAGCTATTAAAAACCTTCTCTTGTAGTTTGTAATCTAAAGGTGAGCCGAATTCACAAGTGACACAACGGTCGTTTTTGTTGGTTTTTCAATTTTTTTGGAGCTGAATTCACAGTGACACAAACGGTCATTTTTGGTTTTTCGATTTTTGGAATTTTTGATTACTGATAAAAAAAAATAAAGATACTTCACAAAGAAAGCGATAACTTCTATGGGGAAGGGTCTTCAAAAACACTAATCTTCTAAGAGTAAACAATGATATCGTATTCACAAGCTCCCCGGCAATGGCAACCAAAAATTGAGACTATATATATATATAATAATAATAATACATATATAAATAAATCACAAATATCAATAATAGTAAGAGAAGTATTCCAAGAGGCTTTTAAAAGGAAATTACTTTTAACCAAGGTAATATCCTAAAAAAAACCATCCCGGGTCGCGTCCCGACGAGGCGTGAATTGAAAATCGAGAATCGGTTTGTGGAATAATGCTTGAATATCACAAATTGGGTTTGGTTATCTATTTTTACTAATAATATGCTAAAACAAGTAAAGGCACGCTAAAAACGAAAGCAAATAAGGCTAAAACACTAAAAATGATAACGAGGCTCAAAACCCGTTCTTTAAAAACTCAAAATTTAAAATTTTAACCCTACAAATGAAATTTTAATTTTTATAAATCCTAAATGATAAAAGAAAATTTTAAAAAAAAAGACTTATATATTTGACTTTTATATTCTTTATTATAAATTAAAAACATATTTAATCTAAAAAATTAATAAAAAATACTAAACTAAATTGGAAAATTCTGAAAAAATTATGAAAAGTACTTTGGAAAATGCTTAATCTAGGAAAAATAAAATGGTGAAAATAGCTTAATGAAATAAGCAGGAAATAAGCTAAAAATGGCTGTAAGCTTAAAAGGCTAAAAGAGGGTTATATATTAAATATTGCAAAAAATGACAGGTGAAAAGTCCCAAGGGCAGTGGTTGAGGTGTGAGTGTTAAATACGTTGGGTGTGTAAAGGGGGGAGGTTAAAGGTTCGACCCCTGTGACCTCTCTTTTTTTGAAAACATTTTTTTTAACTTTTATTTTTTGAAAAAGCTAAAATAAGCAAAAATAAACAACTTAAAGGACTTAAGATTGAAACTTATTAATAAGCTAGGAATAAGCTGCAAAAGGTGACAGTTTAGACTTTACACTAAATGACATTAAGCTAAGTTTGTTTGGACATTAAGGACTCAATAAGCACTTCAGAAAAGTTAATAAGCTAAAAACAGACTAGCCCCTACACCTAATAAGCACTTAAAACTCAAATTAAGCTAATGAAATACGCTGAAAAGCACATTTTGGACAAAGGAATTCCAAAAGCACTGAAGCACCACTTTTGACACTGAAAATAAGCTTAAAAAAGCTTAAACTAAAACTTTAAAACTCAAAACAACTGAATACTAATCACTAATGAACCCCTAAATTCTATTTTAAGTAATTTGGACTAGAAATAAGCTAGAAATTGATATGTCAATAATGTCAGTTAAGACTTTAACATTTTTTGCTTTTTTGAAATATTTGACACAACCTGAAAAGTAACAACTAGGCCTCAAATCCTTTTTGACGCTTGCTTGAAATGAAATGAAACTGCATTCTAAACTAGATTGGAACACAAAAGTAACAACTAAAGAGAAGTTAAAAAAAATTCCCTAATTAGCTAATAAGATGACTTTTAAACTGTGACATTTTACAAATAAGCTTAAAACCTTAAAACTTAGCTAAAAACTTGATTAAACTGATTAGGACTACCAACTAGACTAAATTTAAGCTAAATCAAATTTGCTAAATGGCCAAAAGAGGCCTTAGCAGTTTTAGCTAACACCCCTTTAAATTCTAGAATTCAACTTAAAAGCCCAAACAGAATCTAAGATGCTGATTTTTATGAAAACAGATGAATGTTAAAGTTCATTGAAGTCACATAAGCAAAAACCTTAGACAAATATGCATTAACAATTAAGCTAACTCAAAAAGCTATTAAAACTGATCTAAGGACAGATTATAATGAAAACACAAATCAAACTACACTAAAACAATAAACTAGATGCAATAAGCTAACAACAGACTAAATTAGCATAAATAAGCAAAGGATAAGCAGAAATAAGCAGTAAAAATAGTAAATAAGCAAAAATAAGCAATGACAGAAAATAAAGCTGTAAAAAAGATTTTGAACTTACAATTTCCTTTGCACAAAACAAGAGTGAGTTTGCTCTTAGAGAGCTTATCTACTAAGCTCCAGCTTATCTATGATAAGTTGGTGGGGTCCATAATCCTATCCTTTTCTAGCTTATCATTTATAAGCTAAGGTAACAGACTTGTGATTAAGGAAATAGTTAAGGCTTAGATAAGCTTTTGAGAAAGCGTATATAAGAAACACTAGATTACAAGAGAGCTTATGTGAGCTTATTTAAATATAAGCTTATTTAAATTGACTTTTAAGATGACAAATTAGCTTTTAACAAAATTGAAAGATGATTACACTTAAAACAGAACTTTCATTAAAACTTCTTAAAAAAAGTACATTGCTTGGAAAGTAAAAATACAATAAGTTAAATAAGCTGAAAATTAAAGCTACACTACTCCTACTCCTAGATACTTTTTACAAAAAATGGAATCCTAATATATTTATAGAATAACTAAACTGCAGGGGTCTTGCTTGTGTTTGTTGTGTGAGAGGGTCGAAATCTTCAATCTCAGCCATCAGATTGACCTGGTCCCCAATCCTCTTGATCTTGACCCTTGATTAAGTTTGGCGCCCAAACTTGTATAGGATTTCACACGGATTGGTGACCTGGAGGTTGGTATCTTATGAAGGTGTGGGGGACCAACTGGTATAGCACATGGGTTTGACTTCCAAAGGTAGTGATTGGTTTGTTTGGATACAGGGGAGAGGTCGAGGTGAGAGTGACAGGGGAGAGTGGGTTTTGGCGGGAAGTGGGTTTTGGGTTTGACTGGTAAAAGGGTAGGAAATGTGGTAATGGTGTTAGTGGTTAGGGACTAACATTGTTAGTCCTTAAGGACTGGCAGTGTTAGTCCTTAGGGACTAACGATGTAAAGGGTTTTAATGGGATTATGGTTAAATGGTTAGTGGGCTTTTGGTTTGGGTCGGGTAAATGTTTAATGGGTTTAGGTTTATATAAAGGGCTTTTTAAAGGCATAATGGGCTTACTTGTAAGACTTTTTTTTTAGATAAAGTCTTAATGGGCTAACCCGGCCCATTAAATGGGTGCGGGTTGGTCCATTTAAGATTTCTTTGTTTCGGCTTCGTCTTTTACTTTGACTTTTTGGCTTAGACTTTGACTTTTTACTCTCTTTCTAATCCCGTGCCTGGTTTTGTCGATTTTGGCTTTGTTTTTGTCCTTTTTCTGAATATCCGTCACCTGCACAACACAAATAGTAAAACAAGCATATATTTGACATTTTATGTCCGTTTTTGGTCAAATAAGCTCGTTTTTATAGGTAAAAGGTATGTGTAATTAAGCACATACCAAAATCCCCCATACTAAACTATTGTCGTGCGCCATAAGTAAACACTTTAAAAAACCAAAAGTCTTAATCCCCCTTGACTAATTACCTCGAAAAGTAGCTAAGTGTTCATCAAGGGGAATTAAAGAATCACTAATTTTGAAAAGCCCCGTTTTGACCATTTTTAAAAATCTACACTTATTACCACACATATTTTTGTATTTTTCCTTTTTTCTCATTTTTTTGTATTTTTTCTTTTTTAAGCAACTAACTAGAATGTATAGACTTTTGTTATTTTCATAACTTTAGGGTCATAGAACAAGACGCATTTTAATCCTAAAATGCCCAAAAGGATAAATTCATCGTCCCCGACTCACAACAAAACATAAAAACAAACATAATGCTAGCGAGATTCGCTAGAATAGACTACAGTAATTTCATCTTAGAGAGGTCAACTTATAGTTAGTTTAAGTTTTTTTTTAACAGTTTTATTTACTGCTTACTTTACTTTAAAAATTGTACTTTACTTTTAAAAAGCCTTGTAATCTTGTAGTTTAATGAAATTCGAGTTTAATGTTACTTTACCTTTTTTTTACTCTTATGCTTTTTATGTTAAAAACTGTTTCCAAGTCAAATTTTTATAATTCTTTAATTCTATGATACAGTCACATAATTCTGTTTCATACAACCAAAGTATTATGGATTTAAGCATTATGGAAGCAAACCAAATTTGGAAGGTTCTTTATGAGTTTACTAGCTTATCTTTGATAACTAGAAGTAGGAAAGAATAGGAGCTGCTTGTTCAGCATATTTGTCCTTGTTTAAGCAAAAGGGACTCAAGGTACACACTCATTTTCATCTTTAGCTTATTTACTGTTATTTGCATATTTATCGTTATTATTTGCTTATTAGTGTCTCACATATTTAAATTAGCTTAATGATTAGTTAATGTTTTAGAAAATGTTTACAATTAAGATTTTTAGGTATTCTACCATTTTAAGTTTCTAAACCCCCTCCGGCTTAAAATTTTAAAATATTTTTTTTTTAAACTTTATTAAGTGCTTATATGTCTTAAGATAATTGCTAAATTTTTGTTTAAACAACTGCCAGTTACATAATCTTTTTAAGTTTCCAAGGCTTTATCATAATCTGTTTTTCCATGCTAAAAATTAGTTTGTAAGTAAAATAAAAGGGTGTTTGGTACAAGCAGGGTATTAACATGAGGTTGGATACTGCAAAGGCTCATTTTGGCCTATTAAGATCAAATCTACCTCTACCTAGCTTATATTTAGTTCTTTAATGGAGTTTTTATAATTTTTATAGTTTCAAAATAAAATATTAGGTTCGATATATGCTTAGCATAAAATTGGAAATGTCGAGTTTGTTAGAAATAGTCTTATTTTTACCTAACCTTTACAAACAGTGCTTGTGTTCAAATCATGCTTGTTTAGTAGTCCTTAACACATAAAAGGTTTAGAATAAGAATCCAGTTGTTAACAGTTGTAAACTTTGTCTTAGTCCAAATCTGTCAAAGCCTCTAAGCCTTCTTTCAAAGTTAAAAGTTCAATTTTCAAGTGCAAATTAGAATAGGTTAAGTGTTATTTTAGGATCTTAGTTTGTTAGTATAAGCTTATTAGATATCAATCTTCATCTGTTTTTAGTTTTTAAGTTTTAAAAGTAGCTTATACTAGCTTATTTTTAGGGCTGCAAAAGCCATTTTGTCCTTTTAAAATCTTTGAAAAAAAAACCAAAATCATAGTGTACTCAGCTTTTTCATAAGCCTTTTTCATGGCTTATCTGAATTTCAAACTCCTTTTTCTTTGATGATTATTGTAACTTATAGGATAAGCTTGATTTGTATATAAGCCATTAAGCCATAAGGATAGCTTATGGCTTTTAAAAATTAGCTCAAAAGTAGTGTTTAGCCCTTTGTAAACTACTTTACTTATGCATTTTAGCTTATTGCTTTTCAGTGCCTTTCTGCTTATTTTCCTAGCTTAAGTTTGTTTATAAATGCTTTTTAAGTGTAGCTTGTTATCTGGTTTTGCTTATTTTTCTTTGCTTTGTGCTTTTTAAGTATAAAATAAGCCATAGAAAAGCTTTTTTTTACTTAGTGTTAAAATAGCATTCTGTCAGCTTAGTTTGCTTTTTCCTAGCTTAATTTTGAGTTTTGTAAAAAGTTGCTTTGTTAAAGTTTGTTATTTTAGCTTATTCATTAGCTTTTTAAAAAGAAATTTTAAAAAAATGTTTTTTCAAAAAGAGGGGTTACAGGGGTCAAACCTGTGACCTCCCCCTTTCTATAGCCAATGTCTCAACACACACCACACATGCCAACTGCCCTGGGGTCTTTTTCATTTCTTACTTCACACTATTTAATTATTATACACCTTTTTAGTTTTTAGCTTATTTGCTTCTTTGAATTTTCTGGGCTTATTTATAAGCTTAATTTTCTAGTTCTTATTTTTCTTTGATTCTTCATAGTGTAAGGTACTTTCCCTAATTTTTCTAGAATTTTAATAATTAGTCTTCTACTTTTAATAATTAATTTAGATTAAAACCGTTTTTAATTCATAATAAATAAAATAAAAGTCAAAAAAATATAATTTTTTTTCAAAATTTTCTTTTATCATTTAGGACATATAAAAATTAAATTTGCGTTTGTAGGGTTAAAATTTCATAATTTAGGTTTTTAAGTCGCGTTTTTACGTTCCCGTTATCGTTTTTAATTCGTAGTTGCTTTCGTTTTTAGTTTAGCTTGCCCTTTAATTGCTTTTTCCCGTAGAATTAGAAAACCAAATCCAATTAGTGATTATTCAAGCATAAATTCTCAAACGATACTCGATTTTCAAATTCGCACCTCGTCGGGACACGACCCGGGAAGGTTTTTTAGGGTTTTGCTTTGGTTAAAAGTAATTATCCTTTTAAAAAGCCTCTTGGAATACTTCTCTTACTATTATTAATATTATCCTTATTATATATTTATATTATATTTATATATACTAACGGATTGAAATCAATTTTTGGCGTCGCTGCCGGGGAGGTTGTGAAAAGATTATCGTGTTACGTTTGAAGATTAGTGTTTGAAGACCCTTCCCTCGTGAAGTTATCGCTTTCCTTTGTGAATATATTTTATTTTTTATCAAGTAATCAAAAATTCCAAAAAAATTGAAAAACCAACAAAAACGACCGTTGTGTCACTTGTGAATTCGGCTCACCTTTAGATTACAAACTATAAGAGAGGTATAAGGAGGGTCGATCCTACGAACTTCGACCCGAAAGGAGAAGGTTTTTAATAGCTTCGCGCTTACCCGCTCCTCCGCTTCTTTGTGCGTTTTCTAAAGAGCTACCGTACACTTGTTCGATTATCGGTCCCAAAAATATTTTCTTGTTTAAGATACATAAAAATCCAAAAATATTCTTCTTAACCCCATTTTGTTTAATTCTTTATCCCTCTTTAATTCTATCATCATGTATGGATTTAAAGAATGTTCGTCTTGTGGAGCTTTGTATAATAAAGAACGTTGTTGTTCAAATGTGAATTCCGTAGACAAGTTTGTTCGTGATCCTAATAAAACACCCGACTCGTCTCAACTACCCCCTCATAATTGTCCCAAGTGTGGAAACCCGGTTGATGGTCTATATTGTCGACAATGTGCTCTATTACGAAAGAAATTGGAGGAAGTTTGGTTTACAATTTGTGATGAAAATGAAATTTTCCAAGACTTTCTAAACACTTCCGAGTCATCCAATGACAATACTAACGTTGTTAATGCACCTCAAGAGCCATTCGTCTTCAATCAGGACCCCGGTAAAAATTCTTCACAAAGTCCTCCACATATTGACCACCATTGTTGTTACGGGTGTGGTGATTCATCAAACGGTATCTTTTGTCAACGATGTACTTGTGAGTCTTGTGGAAACGGTGCTCATTATGGCTATAATTGTCCACCGAAAGTTCTGATTATCTCTAATCCGGAACCATGCTACAATCAAAACGTTGATGAGTTCCCATAAATTTTTCCAAGTCTTCATCCGACATGCTATTATGGAGATGAAAATTCATTCACTTATGATTCCAATCTTAATTTTGTAGATGATTCTCCTAACCTACCTCCACAACCCCCAACGTATTCTTATGAGTTTTGTAGGAACGATGCTCATTATGGTCACTATTGTCCACCTTAAGTTCTGTTTATCTTTAATCCAGAACCGTGTTACAATCAAGACTTTAATTTCCTACAAAATTTTCAAAGTTTTCAACAACAATATATTTGTTGTACCCGCTGTGGGGGCCCCCATGAGATTTTTCAATGTCAACGAGTGATCTTCTATGAGCCTTGTTATGAAAATTGCGGGGGTCCTCATGCGAATTTTCAATGTCAACCGTTGAACCAAAATTTCTACAATTCTAATTCTTTCTGTTTTGACCAATTTCAACCCCCACAGTCTCCCGTCATTCATCAACCTCCTCAAGAAATGAGTATCCAAGATATGGAGGATCTGAAGCAGCAGTATTTATATAAAATGAAAAGTTTAATTAATGAATTTCCAATTAAGGATTATCATGATGAGAAGATTGATATTAAGATTAATGAGCTTAAGGAAAATTTCAATGGAATGAGTATTGAAATTAATAAAAGGAAAAATTCCCATTGCAACGATGAAGACGACACGTAATCAAGTATTCTTTTGCTACACAAGAATATCTTAAGAAATTCTCTTCCGCAATCACACCCGATTTACCAAAATAATAGAGGATAAGCATCTCGACACTATTCCGAAAACGAAATTGGATGAATTAATAAAGTCTGGTGTTGAGGACCTTGTCCATACCCCAAGTGAGTCCGATGGTATATCCAAAAGTGAATGTGATTTGCCCGTTTGTGATGATTCTTCTCAGAAAAAGGTGAGCCGTTAGAGAAATCACTTCAATATTCCACGGAATGTAATGATCATTTTAATGCCCGAATCTTTCTAATTGAATCCGTGCTTAATCGTGATAACGTGATATCTTCTCCTAAAGATTAGTTTCCTTCTCGAGATGCTTCGCGTTGAACTCGCTCTTATCGCACTAAGTCACAGAATTGTTGAAGCCCGACTTGATTCCGAAAGGAGACACTGTTTTTAATTATAAATTTGATGTATGATAACTCTTTTCCTCGCCCTCCGGAAAGATGATTCTGAAACTGTCATCGATTCCAACAATGATTATTCTTCGAGTGATGACGATTCTCCCTACAGTGAAGACATTAATTATGTCAAGGGCATTGCCATCCACGCTCCTGAGCTCGTCAGCTTAGAGGTGGTAGGGAATTTGCCCAAAAGATGGAGAGATTAATAACCGATGCATTCTTCTTACAATCAAGGACGATATTCTTCGTGAAAAATTATTGAAGGTCAATCTTCTTATTGCTAAGATCAAGCAATAAAGAATTAATATCCACTCCATCTTTATGATTTGTAAACAAAGTGTCCTCCCTCCACATCTTCTAACTTATTTCTTGGAGAGACCAACACTTTTGATAAATCTTACCCAAATTCGCGACTTTTAATTTTTCCCTGACATCAAAACAAAAGAGACGAGTATGGCAGTAACCACAACTCATGAGAAAATTTCTCTTCCCTTCCCGTTATGATTCTTTTCACCTTGATATGAAACCCAATTCGGGGGATTCACTAAGGATGAGTTGAGAGGATATTTTTGATAATCCAACAAGAACCGTGCTTCGTGGTCCGATAAGTTGGATGACGCCTTGTGGGCCTTCCGTACCGCATTTAAGACACCCATCGGGTGCACTCCTTACAAGTTGGTGTACGGAAAGGCTTGTCATCTACCCATCGAGCTCGAGCATAAGGCCTATTGGGCCTTAAAGCATTGCAATTATGACCTTGTTACCGCGGGTGATCACCAAAAAGTTCAAATGAATGAATTAAATGAACTTCGTGATCAAGCCTATGAGAACTCTTTGATCTACAAAGAGAAAACAAAGAGGCTCCATGACTCCAAGATCAAGAACCGCGTTTTCAACGTTGGTGATCGAGTCCTCCTCTTTAATTCTAGATTAAAGATTTTCTCGGGCAAGCTTAAGACCCGCTGGACTGGACCATTCACCGTTACCCAAGTATTTCCATATGGCACCGTCGAGTTATCTCAAACTGACGGGCCAAACTTCAAGGTGAATGGTCATCGACTTAAACACTACTTTGGAGGGGACATACCATTGATGGTTGTCTCGGATCTCCAAACTTTCCCCATGGACCAATGAATTCGGGGTCGAGTCAAGCTTGTGACTCGGTTAACAAAAAGAAGGCGCTTCGTGGGTGGCAACCCATGCTTATCCTTCTATCTTCTTTATATTTTCTAATAAGTGTAACGTGAGGAGGTGTGCCTCTTCCATTCTCGTGTGTTTTGTGTTGTATGTCTAGGATTGCCCGGATTATGAAGCATCTCGTGCTTGTGGTTTTGTCCTTCGTTCACTCGAGCTTCAATCCTTTGCATAATTATGGGAATCCAATATCCAAATCTTATCGACTAACGTTTATCTTTGAGCACACTTAATAAACGGCTTTAGATTTACATAGAGACCCTTCTTAAAACATTGAGGACAATGTTCAATTCTAGTATGAGGGATCTGTCAATTTGATTGTGCCTGCAGTCGTTGTTTTCACATAATCCCGTTTTGACCACCAAAATTTTAAAAATATTGTATTTTGTGCAAAAAAAAATTTAAAAATTCCAAAAATAAATTAAGTGTTTTATCACAATGTTGACTTTCCTGCTGGGTAGAATAAGAATAAATTTTGACTCGATCGAACATGTTGCGCTCTAGCTTACCCCTTAACTTTTAGACTAAGCATTCACGAATCTTTTTATTAAAGATTTTAAATTTGCGAAGAATGATAAATGATAGAGTTAATTATGAGTTAGATGCTAAACAAGGATTAGTTGGAAATCTTAAGAGCTCATAAGTGTAGTTTGTGGCTTTTTCTCCCATAAGCTCCAAACCGGACTAATAATACGTGCTGTTTTCGAAAATTAAACTTAAATCAACAATTTTTGATATTGAAGCTTTATTAATGTAGTCAACAACATTAATTTATTTAGTCTTAGTTCAAATTTATACTTAAATTTTCTAAAAAGAAGTTTTCTTTATACGTCGTGGTAATATAAAAAAAATGAGTAATAATTATAAACTGTGGGCTGATAAAAGTTTGCTGCATCTTGTCGGCTCACAACCGATGTTGCAGCTTTCTAAAGAAAGCCCATAGTGAGAATAATAATCCGAGACTGATAAAAGTTTGAAGCATCTGGCTGGCTCACAACCGATGTTGCAGCCTTCTAAAAGGTAGAGGATTTCCTTTGTTAAAAGTATAATTATGATAAGTGTGATATATGTGATTTAATAAATATAGGGAAAATCTTTTTTTCTTAAATTTAAATATGCTTTTGAACTAAGACTAATTCGTTTTAAGATTGTGGTTTTTCTAAATGAATTGTTTTATTAACAGGAAGCCTAAGAATTTTTGAAACCGAAGAATTTTTATTAACGGGAAGCCTAAATGAATCATTTACTATTCTCTGTAGGGTGTCAAAAGCCTGGTCACCTAAGCCGTTCTCGGCTGGGATGTACCGAGAAGAAAGTCGCTGCATGGAATGATCTCGCCATCAAAATCATAATTCTTGGGTGAAACGTAAAGCAATAGAAATATTGCAATTTTCTTAAAAAGTTTTATCCATGGTTGAAATTCGAAATAAGCACACAAACATAATATGAAATAATTGTTAGGAGTGAAAAGTTTACAAGGTGCAAGTATGAGTAGTGTTAGCATCTTAGCTTATATTTAATGGTGATTTTGTTTTTGAGCTTGGTTTGGGACGAGTGAAAAGTCGGGAATGATGAATTTATCCTTTTTGGGCATTTTAGGATTGAAATGCATCTTGTTCTGTGACCCTAAAGTTATAAAAATAACGAAAGTCAAACATGTTAGTTAGTTGCTTGAAATGAAAAATACAAAAAAAAATTAAGAAAAAGGGAAAAATACAAAAATATGTGTGCGAATAAGTGTAAATATTTAAAAATGGTCAAAACGGGGCTTTTCAAAGCTATTGATTCTTTAATTCCCCTCGATGAACACTTAGCTACTTTTTGAGGTAATTAGTCGAGGGGGATTGAGATTCTTGGTTTTCTACAGTGTTTACTTATGGCATTGCGTGAGGACACGGCAATATCTTAGTATGGGGGATTTTGGTATGTGCTTAATTACACATACCTTTTGCCTATAAAAACGTGCCTAAAATGACCAAAATATACCAAAAACACATTGTATTTATGTGTTTTGTGATTTATATTGTGTAGGTAACGGATATATAAGAAAAGGACAAAAACAAAGCCAACACGACAAAACCGAGCATGGGAATGGAAAAGCGTGAAAAGTCAAAGTCAAAGTCAACCTAAAAAGTCAACAAGTCAAAGCCAAAGCCGAAGCCGAAACTGAAGAAATGTTTAATGGGCCAACCCGCACCCATCCAATGGGCCGGGGCAGCCCATTAATCATTTATATCAAGACTTTCATAAACTTTTAAGTTTAAGAAGCCCTAAGTCTACAAAACCATAAACCGACCCAACATTAAGCCCAAAACACTTAACCATTAACCCATTAACCCCTTTACACCAAAGGACCTTTCACATTTACACCGTTAGTCCTTAAGGACTAACATTGTTAGTCCAAAAGGACTAACGATGCAACAACTTAACCAAAACAGAGTCTAACACCCGTTAAACTTCAAACCCGGCCAAAACAAACGCTCCCATTACCCGCCAAAACCCATTTACTGTTTATCTTCCCCAAAACATGTACCATACAACCCCAGACAAAAACATCCCTTTCCCACCTCAACCCTACTTCATAAAACAACAAACGCCACCTTGGCAATCCTAAACAACACCATTCGTCAAGGAATGAAGACAAAGAATGGATGGCTTGGATGATAGAACTTGGACAACACTCAAAATGGATGGCTTTGATGAGTTTTGGACTTCACTCACACAACTAGCACACCTACTATCTCACTCACATAACTAGCACAACTAAAAGGGCAAGACTTGAAGTATTTTAGTATAAAATCAGTTTTTAGCAGCTTATTTAACTCATACTTAAGCTGTTTACTTAAATTATTCAAGCTTTTCCATAGCTTGAAGAGTTTAAGCCTTTTTACCCAAAAATCACTCATAAGCTAATTTGGATGACAAGCCAAACCTGGAAGGGCTTGTGGGTATTTACTATCTTGTTTTAAACAAGCTAGAGCTTGTAGAACAGCTTATTGCAAGCTTATTTGCCCTATTTTGAGCAAGGGCCTTTGTAAGTCTTTCTTTTTCTTTAGCATTAAACTACTTATTGCTTATTACTGCATTTGCTATTTTCTTGCTTATCATAGTGCTTATTATTGCTTATTTCTATCTTATTTGTCTTTTGAATATGTTTTGATCATGTTTTATGCTTAGTTATAGTTTAAATCTTAGTTTTAAGTGTTTAAGTCTAAAATCATTTGAAAATCTTAAAAAGTTAGCATTAGCTTTTAGCTTGTTGTTCTAGCTTATTTAAATGTTTAAATCTGTTCATTAGGTGTAATATTAGCTTAAAAATATCTGGTATTTAAAGTTGTAAGTCTAAAACTCAGTTTAACAAGTTTAAAATGAAATGTAGAAAGTTAAAGGGGTGTTTGGGATAAGAACTGAAAACGGGTCAAAAGAGTTTTAAAACTTCTTAGGTCACTAAGCCATCTTTAACAAGCCCTTTTAAGTTAAGTTAAACTGTTTTAAAAGTGTTTAAAGTGAAAATCAAGTTCTAAGGTGTCTTGTATATGTACTTTGAATCTGTGGTGTTTTATGTTTTATATTTAAGCTTGTTTGCCTTGATTTTGATTAAGTTCTTCTTACTGTGTTTACATGCTTGTTTTATATTTAAAATGCAGTATAATAGGTTTAGGTCAAGTGTGAAATTGTGGCTTGAGTTTTTGTAAAAATCTGTCAAGTTTTATAATTGTCTTCTTCAAAGTTCAAAGTCCTTTTTCATACTCAAATTTAGATTAGTTAAAGTTGTTTTTAGAGCCTGAATTTAAGAGCATAAGCTCATTAGGATATAATCTCAATCTATTTGAGCTTATTTTCAAGTTTTAACTTATTTTACTAGCTTAAAATTAAAGCTGCAATAGCCATTTTGTAATTTTAAAACCTTTGAAAAATCCAAAAAAAAAATAGTGTAAACAGACTGATATAACTTTTTCAATTAACTTTTTCTTTGCCTATTTAGATTTCAAAATGTTTTCTCTAAGCTGTTTTGAGTAGCTTATAATATAAGTTTATTAGTTTTGCTAGTCAATAAGCCATAAAGATCTGATTTGGGGCTTAAAATTAAGCTCAAAAGTGCCTCATTGGTCTGTTTTCAAGTATTGATTGGTCAAATAGCTTATTTGCTTTTCTGAGCTTATGGCTTATTGTATTTGCTTAATTTATGTTTAGATTGGCTTATTAGGATAGGAAAAAGCTGTTTGTAGCTTATTTGACTTTAGTTTAAGCTTTTAGAAGCTTATTTGCAAATTTGAGTTTAGCACTAGTGTTTTTAAGCTCTTAAATGCAATCTGTCTTTTATGCCTTTTCATTGCTTTTTAGCTTAGTTGTTTTAGCTTATTTCTAGGTTTAGTTGCTTAATAGGTATAGCTTAATATCTCTTTTAGCTTATTTGATCCTTTCCTTAGCTTATTTAGTCTTAAAACATCAAACAGTAGCCTTTTAGCCTTTAACCAAGTCTGTCACTTTTAAGTGCTTATTTCGGGCTTATCATAAGCTTTTATAAAAAGTCATTTCACAAAAGTTGCTTATTTTTAAGTTATAAAGCTTTTTCAAAAAAGAAATTTTCAAAAATAAAAACATGGGAATTAGGGAAGTCAAGGGTGAGCAAGGCTCGAACCCCTGACCTCAACCCAACTCCCACGCTTTACACACACACCTCACTACCACTAGCACCAGTAGGGCTATCTGGTTAGTATTTGCAAAATTAATTACTTACCCTTTTTTAGTCATTTAAGCTTTCAGCCCATTTGGGCTTATTTACAGCTTATTTATAAGTTGTTTTTCAAAGTTTTTATTTTTCTTTGATTCTTCATAGTATAAAGCATTTTCCTTGAATTTTCCAAATTTTTTATTATTAGTTTAATATTTTTAATATTTTTAATATTTAATTTAGTCTAAAACTGTTTTTAATTCATAGAAAATAAAATAAAGGTCGAAAAAATCTAATTCTTTTTTT
>BQNB010121797.1:0-14740 GCA_026074375.1 Tanacetum coccineum
CGACTCTTGGAGAGTCAAGAATCTTGTAGTCATACATGAAGTGCATCTCTTAGAGTAGCTTTGGTGAGATAGAAGCATTGTTCATCCAGCTGACAGTTGTATCCTTTGTCTTTGTCAAATCTGATGGTGTCCCAAAACTGCTGGATGTAAATGGATGGAATGATGGATGAAGCGGTGAAAGCTTTAAAGAAGTTGGTGTTCTTCAAGATGTCCACAACTATCTTGAATATGGGATTGGCTTGATTTCTTTCCACATCCAAGAAATAATTGCTTTTTCCCATAGGGACCCATTTGTTACGAGGCAAGATTTGCTCATCAGAACGAGTAGGTGGAGAAGCAGCAGCAACTGGAACCTCATGAGCATTGATATTTGCATCAGCCATTGTAACTGCACACATGCATCAACGAAGACATACATACAGAGAGGTGATGTTAGATAAGAGCACATGCTCAAGGGTTAGATAGACATAGACATAAGTCCAAGTCAAGATAGACACATTGATCATATTTGAAGTGATAGTCAACCGATATGTACAACACTTAAGTCAACGAAAGTCAACTCATGATAGTAGAGACAAAACTCAGTGACCGATACACAATGACCAAAACTCAGATGACGCGACAAAAACGCAGTTGGGAAAACCATATCACACAAAACGCAGAGAATGCAAAAGCCAAAACGCAGAGGCCAATATTTATTAGACTAATCAAAACGCAATAGGCAAAGCGCAGTGCATACAAAACGCAGCACCCAAAACGCAAAGAATATTTTAATAAAAATAGGCAAAACGCAAAGACAAGTCCCAAAGGACAACAGGTAATTAGACAAAATGAAAGTACACAAAACGCAGGAATATTTTATTCAAGTTTAATCAAAACGCAACATTTTTAAAAAAAATTGAAAAAGGTGGGTCCTACATTTGAATTAGTGAAGGTCTTCAATCACAAAACGTAATTGATTGCGTTTTGTCCTGCTTAGCACAATATTACAAACAAAACGCAAGGGCATATATCAGGCAAAACGCAAGGGTATTTATCAAGAAAAACACAAAGGCATGTATAAGGCAAAACGTAACAGAGGGATTCCACACAAAACACAATCAAGCACTTTATACAAAACACAATCAAGAACACTTAGGCAAAACGCAATCTAGAACACTTAAACAAAACGCAATCTAGAACACTTAAAGCAAAACGCAACCAAGAACTTCAAACCAAAACACAATCAAGCATATCATATCAAAACGCAACCAAGAACCATTAAGCAAAACGCATCCACGAACATTTAACCAAAACGCAACCAAGAACATTTAAGCAAAATGCAACCAAGAACATATCTTATTCGCAGATCCCAACTTACAAATTAATGTTTCCAAGGCATAACCCAATCATGATATACAATCAATATTGCATACTAGCTACAATAACAACAACAAACAGCTTTTACAAGCATCAAACGAGTGTTTTTGATGCTAAAAGGTCAACTAATATGCAAAAATCACAAGGACCTTAAGTTAGCTAATGGGGAAACAATTATGACATCAACTAGGCATCATCAACGTAATCTAAGGCAAACCCAGCAAACAAAGCTCAATTAGAAACACTAACCAACGCTTGAATGAGGATTTCGTACGAACACCCTAAAAAAAGTGACGTGATTTAATGAATTTCAGGGCAAGATGTTAAGGATACGGCATATTTAGATGATAGATAACACAAAGCAAGCCATACCTAAACACACAAATCACACGATAGATCACGAGGCAGGCAAAACGCAAAGATGAGTTATGAGTTGAGAGAGAAACAGGTAAGGTTTGACTTGTTTTTGAAACTTTGACCAGAGTCAAGACGCAATTGGTGTTTATATCAAATTGTAACTTTCAACAAATGACACAAATGGTCCCTCACTTACTCCTTTCTTTTCCATTTAGGTTGTAAGAGATACTAAGGGTTTAATTTATGGCACAAATGGTCCTTGATGCTTTATAAGTCTAGGAAACAACTAGTAATTAACACATAAGACCCTATACTTGCATATAACTGACACATTTGGCCCTTTTTGAGTTAACATACGTTTAACTCCCCCTCAAAATGAACCCCGTTAGTTACCAAACCTTTCTTAATTATTTATACGAAGTATCAAAATATCCGTTAGATGTCATAAATTTGAAAAACCGTTAGATGTCATAAATTTGAAAAACCACTCTCCCCCTCAATCAATGACCTGTTTTCTATTTAAAGAGCTGTAGTCATTGATTGAGTGTTTAATTTTGAGAAATTCAGGTCCGATTGATTTTGCAAACACTACATGTCCACCATTTGAAACACAAATAATTTTCTAAAGAATCATAGACGGAAAATCATTTGGATAAAAAGAAGACTTCTCTTCTTGATCAAGAAAGAATGCACTTAAGCGTACATTAGATCGAGGTTGCATGGATATAAAGTAACCCATGCCCGGGAGAACTGAATCACCCGTTGTTAGGAACAACCGTCTTTTTGGCGACATGCTTTCCTCAATTTGAAAAGCAGGTTGCAGTCTGAAATAACTGCAAGCCATTTAGACATGTTTTGAAAAGTTTAAACTTCCGTTCGAGCTTCATTTAAAGGCCCGTGTCATTATTGAATGACATTTCTAGGTCCGTAAATGTTATCGATAAGCAGAAGACATGTCTTGAAAAACTATTTTTGGTATTTTCTATTTTCTGATTTTTATGGATTTTTGTTGGTTTTATATTTTTGTATTTTTTTTAAGTTGGAATATGTACATATTTACATAGGATACTTGAAGCAAATTCGTTACTCATCCTGGTCATCCTGAAGACGTTTGAGTGTCTCTGGCTTCATACTCTTCATGCCAAGCCGCGGGAGAATGAATTCGAATCGTTCTCTAGGCAGTGCCTTACAGTTGATACTCTGTCCTCATGAAATACAACTCAACCACTCCCTTTTCCACTTGTTCTCTGAAGAAATGATGTCGGATGTCGATGTGTTTAGACCTGGAGTGCTGGACGTTGTTGCAGCAGAGAGCTATGACACTCTTGTTGTCACAATACAGAGGGATGTGATTGTATGCAAAGCCATAATATGATAATTGAGACCGAATCCATAGGATTTGGGCACAGCATCCAGACATCGCGATGTATTCAGCTTATGTAGACGAGATGGACGTGCTAGTTTGCTTCTTTGATGACCAGCTTACTAACTTATCACCAAGGAACTGAGCACTTCCAGATGTACTTTTTCGAGTGTCTTGACAGCCTGCATGATCTGCGTCTGCATATGATGTTAGTGCCATGGCGGTGTCTTTCGGGTACCAAAGACCCATATTGATGGTTCCTTGGAGATACCGAAAGACCCGTTTAATTGCTTCAAGGTGCTTTTTAGTGGGTTTAGATTAATATCTAGAACACATGAACACAACAAAAACCAGGTCAGGTCTACTGGCTGTGAGATACATCAGGGATCCAATTATACTGTGATATTGGGTCTGGTCAATAGGAATCCCCGAGAAGTCCTCATCCAGTTTTGTTCACTCCACCATGGGAGTGTCAACAGGGTCACTTTTATGAAAATCAAATTTCTTTAAAATCTCATTAGCATATTTAGATTGATTTATGAAAATGCCTCTAGGATTTTGAGAAATTTGTAAGCCTAAGAAAAAGGATATTTGACCCATCATCGACATTTGAAATTTAGAGCTCATTTCTGTAGAAAAACGGTCACAGTCTTTGGGATCGTTCGAGGCAAATATTATATCATCAACATATATTTGTACATGAAGAGTATGTTTGCCTGTTTTCTGAATGAACAAGGTTGGATCGACCACACCCTTGGAGAATCCTTGTGCCAGACGAAACTTTGACAAAGTGTCATACCATGCCTGGGGTGCCTGATTTAACCCGTAAAGAGCTTTCTTCGGACGGTAGACATGATATGGACGATCAGGGTCAACGAAGCCTTCAGGTTGGCTAACATAGACTACTTCTTTAAGCTCGCCATTTAAGAATGCAGTTTTCACGTCCATTTGATACACTGTCATGTTTTTGCTGGCAGCATTGGCAAGAAATATTCTGATAGCTTCAAGCCTGGCGACCGAGGTGAAGGATTCTTCAAAATCAAGACCTTCTTCCTGACGATATCCTTTTGCTACAAGACGTGCCTTGTTTTTCAGCACGTTACCATACTCGTCAAGTTTCACCTTATAGATCCATTTGAGAGCAATAATCATTGCACAATCTGGGGGTGGCACTAATTCCTATACGTCTAGTAGATCAAATTCATGGATTTCATCTTGCATGGCTTGAAACCAGCATTCTTCAGTAACAGTAGATTTGAAGTTTTTCGGTTTGACTTTGGACAGTACTGAATTGTAGAAACACCACAAAGCATCTGTAGCAAGCTGCTTCCGAGTAGATACCGGTCGAGAAGGGTTCCCAATAATATTATCAATAGGATGAGAGGCGGTCTATTTTCAGAGATGTTTATGAGGCTGAGTGGTTTGGTTGGATTCAGTTCTCGCGATTACCCAGAAGATGATCAGCCGAAACAAAAGGATTTACTTCAAATGAATGCTCAGCTGCAATACCTTGATGTACTGAAGAGGATTGATGATCCGAAGATGATGGTGAATGACTTCCAGATGGTGCCTCTTGATTAATGGGGATGGATATTGATGGACCGATAGGGTTGATTGGAGCTTGAGCTGCAGGAGCAGGGGGTACCAGACGATCAACCATGGAAGTCTCAAAATATTCATCAAACATAGGCTGGAACAAAATCTACAGTTCCTTATTTGTAGGAGGTACATAAGGTGCTGCAGGAGGAGGATTGGGTACGAGCTCTGAACTGATAGGTCCAGGCATCAAAAGGTTATGAGCGGGTCCTGGACTAGAGTGTACAGGAGCCGTTTGCTCAGTCAGCTCATCGAATGTGATGTGAATAGTTTCCATGATTTGTCGGGCCCGTTTGTTGTAGATTCTGTAACCTTTCCTGTTTGGTGCGTAACCAACAAAGAACCCAATGTTTGCTTTAGCTTTCAATTTGCCAAGATCTTCACTGTCGTTTGTTGGGTAGCAGAGAGCCCTAAATATACGTAGGAAAGAAAGATCCAGTTTCTTGTCATGCACTAGTTCATATGGGGTTTTGTTGTGAAGAGTATGTATTAGGGATCAGTTTTGGGTGTAACAGGCAGTAGCCACAACTTCTGCCCAAAGAAACAAGGGAGCTTTGTAGAATATCAGCATTGTCCAAGCAGCTTCAACAAGAGTGTGATTCCGTTGTTCAACAATGCCATTCTGCCAAGGAATTCTTAGAACGGTCTTCTCGTGGGTAATGACAATGCTTTCATAGTAATCAGTTAAATCTTTATTAACGAATTCGGTGCCATTATCAGTTCGCACGAACCAGACAGTTTTGTTGAGACCAACTTGAATTTGTTTTAACAGATTAATTACAAAAGCGGGAGTCTCATCCTTGGATCTCAAAAACTTTACCCATATAAACCTAGAGTAGTCATCGACTATTACGAAAATGTATTTCTTCCCATTTATACTCTGCACTCTCAGTGGTCTGCATAAATCCATGTGAAGGGTGTGTAAAACTTCCGTAATGGTGTTAGTCGTCTTGGGTTTGTGGGTAGCTTTCCTGCTCTTTCCAAGTTAGCATTCAGAACACAAATGATCCTTTTCAAACTTCAACCGAGGTAAGCCTCTAACCAGATCTTTACAAGCAAGATCATTAAGGGTGCCAAAGTTTAAGTGATTCAGGCGACGATGCCATAACTAGGATTTGTTCTTGGAGGCTTTAGACAGTAAGCAAATGGGAGAGGACCTCATCGTATCTTCAACAGAAATGGTGTATAAGTTTGTACAACGACTTCCTTTAATAAGGTCGACACCATCTAAGTCTCGGATGAAGCATGTGTGCTTTCTAAAGGCAACTTCAAGATCAGAATCACAAAATTGACCGATAGAGAAAAGGTTGTGTCCAAGCAACAAAACCCCATATGAACTAGTGCATGACAAGAAGCCAGATCTCTCTTTCCTACGTATATTTGGGGCTCTCTGCTACCCAACAAACGACAACGAAGATCTTGGCAAATTGAAAGCTAAAGCAGACATTGGGTTCTTCGTTGGTTACGCACCAAACAGGAAGGGTTACAGAATCTACAACAAACGGACCCGACAAATCATGGAAACTATTCACGTTACATTCGATGACGGACTGAGCAACACTGCTTCCTGTACTCTCCAGTCCCAGGACCCCCCCCCCCCCCACCCACCCCCCCTCCCGCCTAACCTTTTGACGCATGGACTTATCAGTTCAGGGCTTGTACCCAATCCTCCTCCCGCAACACCTTATGTACCTCCTACCAATAAGGAACTGGAGATTTTGTTCCAGCCTATGTTTGATGAATATTTTGAGTCTTCCACGGTTGATCGTCTGGTGCCCCTGCTCCTGCAGCTCAAGCTCTAGTCAACCCTACCAGTCCATCAGTATCCATCCCCATTGATCAAGAGGCACCATCGGGAAGTCATTCACCATCATCTTCGGATCATCAATCCTCTTCAGTACATCAAGGTGTTGCAGCTGAGCATTTGTTTGAAGTAAATCCTTTTGCTGCGGCTGATCCTGAACCATTTGTTGCAGCTGAGCATCTTGTCCTTGAAATAATCAGAATTTTGTGGACGCTTCGGCTGAGTACAGTTCCGTGCAATATGTCCAATCCCATTACAATTATAACACTTGACCGGTTTTCCTTGACCTGCATTGGCATTCCCAGCTCTATTCTGTGCGCCCCCATTGCCTGCAGCACCATTTCCCCGAGCAAAATACCTCTGATTCTGATTCTGATTCTGTCGCCCTTGAACATTCTGAACGACAACCCGACCATCTTGAATGGTTGCTTGATTTCGGGTGTTAGAAGAGGTTCGAAGTTGATTGTTCATCTGAGGAAGTGTAGCTCTGAATGATTGGGCGAGATGTACAACACTTAAGTCAACGGAAGTCAACTCATGACAGTAGAGACAAAACTCAGTGACCGATACACAATGACCAAGACTCAGATGACGCGACAAAAAACGCAGCTGGGAAAAACATATCACACAAAACGCAGAGAATGCAAAAGCCAAAACGTAGAGGCTAATTTTTATTAGACTAATCAAAACGCATTAGGCAAAACGCAGCACCCAAACATGCAATAAATATTTTAATAAAAATAGACAAAACGCAAAGGCAAGACGCAATAGACAATAAGCAATCAGACAAAACGCAATTTGGACAAAACGCGGGAATAATTTATTCAAATATAATAAAAACGCAACATTTTTGAAAAAATTTGAAAAGGTGGGTCCTACATTTGAACTAATGAGGGTCTTCAATCACAAAATGCAATTGATTGCGTTTTGTCCTGCTTTGCACAATATTACACACAAAATGCAAGAACATACTGAAACTCAAAATGCAAATGCATATAGCAGGCAAAACGCAAAGGCATATATCATGCAAAACACAATAAAGGATAAACAGTCAAAACGCAACCAAGAGTGATAACCAAGACGCAATCAAGAACTTAACCAAAACGCAATCAAGAATTTTAAACAAAACGCAATCCAGAACATTTAAGCCAAAACGCAACTAAGAACTTCAAACCAAAACGCAATCAAGAATAGTTAAGGCAAAACACAACCAGGAACACCTCCCTTAGGGGTAGTTCCAAGTATATTCCTTGTGGTTCCAAACTCAAATGGTCCTTGATCAATAGACTGGAGAATTAGCAATCCATTTTCCTTTCCTCTACAGTACAATCGGATTCGTTGTGACCATGATTCGTAATCAGTCCTATCGAGCATAGGAGGGCGGGTATCGGAACCGGCCGCTTGAATATCATCTGAGTTACTAGACATGATTGTTTGATTGATTGTATTATGATAGACTTTGGATCGGTACAATGATTAGTGATTGTATGTTAAAAGTGATGATTGTTTGTTGATATAGGTGATATGTTGTTTGTTTGTGATTTGGTTTGGTTTGATTAAGTTTACGAGATGCAATACACAAGTCTCAGTCAGGAAATCTAGACAAGTCTCAATGTTAAGGATTAGACAAAACTCAGTGAGGTGTCCTAGACAAAACGCAGTCAAGAAGCAAAGACAAAACGCAATGTAGAATTTTTTTTGCCAGGGATTCTTTCCACCAAAACGCAATAAGGGTCTTCAACTTGGGACAAAACGCAGGACACAAAACGCAATGAGAAGGAGACAAAACGCAGTGACGTGTCTTGGGCAAAACGCAATCAACTCTTGAGACAAAACGCAATCAAGAAATTAATTGGGCAGAGTTTCTCCTAGTCAAAACGCAATGAGGGTCTTCAACTTGAGACAAAACGCAATACACAAAACGCAACCTGTAGTGTTAACCAAAACGCAATACACAAAACGCAACTGACAAAACGCAACTGCTGTACTACACTAGAAGACAAACCGCAGTGTACTATTCTCTGACAAAACGCAGAGACAAAACGCAACTAAGAAACGTCTTCCAGGGAGACAAAACGCAATTTCCAGAAAAGCTTCAAATCACCAAAAATCACCCTTTTGAACGTTTAAGCTTGGATTTTCTTGCACAACTTGGTACTAGAAGGCTAAAACTACACTAAAAACACTAACTTTAACACCACAAACGTGAGAATCAAAGAAAGCTAATGTGAAAACCATAAACCTTCAAAAACCAAATTTTTGATTAATTCTTCCAAGAGAAACGCACATACAATCTAAGTAATCATCCCATGTGCTCTGATACCAATTGTAGTATATTGGAAATCATAACACAATCAAGGATTAGTGTGTAGGCCGATTTCTAGAGAGAGAAAATGGGAAGTTCTAGTGAGAGAAAGACACTTAGTGTGTGTTTGTTATACAATGAACAACCAACCCCTCTCAATGGCTGAGAGGGGGTTTAAATACAAGAGTTTATGTGCCCTAAGTGGGCTATGGAGTGGGCTAACATGTGGGTAAAGACCCGGCCCAACGCCATAAGTCATACGGTAACTAAACGATAAATATTAAGACTACGAGCTAAACTATGCTAGACAAAACACGGGGTGACCGAGTCTTTTTCATGATCCTAACAATCTCCCCCTAAGGGAGGTCACCTGAGAAAATACAATTTGAATCCTAGCATTATGTGTCTTGGACTTTAGACTTTAGCTCGTAATCTTTGATTCTTCATTCATTGATCTCTTTGTACATAGTGAGTAGTGATCTTTCGACTTTAAGCTTGAGCTTTTTCCTTTAGGCTTTGTCTTATCTGGGGATTAAAGATTGACATTGGGGAATTATTTCCTCAGACTTGGTTAATAAGCTTCAAAATGGGAAGAAGAACAGGGAACTGAATATTTGCTATACAAGGTTTTTATCCCTGATGTTTGAAAACTTGCTTGGAAAATATTATGTCAGCAATGATCTCACTATTGTAAAACCCCACACCATTACAGCTGATTCTTTTCAAAAACCATTAACATCTGAAGTTCCTTTAACTTCACACATGTTAAAAGTAGCAAAAAAATTTGAAGAGTCTGAACAGTCTTTGCTCCCTCCCTCTAAGGAGGTGAATGCTGATGACATAGCTGATAAGTCCTTGTCTAGGGCCTTTGTGCAACCTGTCACTGAGTCCAAAGCAACAACTGACCTGAAGACAAAGAAGAAGAAAATCCCACCTTCTTCCAAACCAAAGTCTCCATATAAGGTCAGGGTCATACTTCCAAATAAACAAGTCACCAAGACTCAGCACGCTGAAGTCACAGTGGCCACCGCTGATGCTACCAAGAGTCTAAAAGCCTCCGAGTTGGCAAAGGAGCAAGGAAACCAGCCTTCAACCGTTGAAGCCAAAAAGGTAACAGTATTGTAAATATAAAGGGTACTTCAAGAAATCACTTTTAAACTTCTCTAGGAGAGAGTGGTGAAGTTAAGGGCTACCCCCTGACCCAATAGAGAGTCAGAGTCAGCACTTATATTCCCATATCTTCTGTACACTCTGTGTCTGCACTCAGGGGATGATACTGAAAGGCTGAAAACATCTGATAGTTGACTCTGAAAACTCTAGACTTTGTTGAATTAACCCATCCATGCATGAAAATTGACCTCTGTATGAAATGTACTCACTCAGACTCAGAGGTCCCCTTAACTAACGAAAAGAGTCCCAAAGTCTTAGACTTTTAAGGGGACTGGATAATCATACACAGTCTTCTTAGGGGAAGCGAATGGCGATCCTTCCCTATATTACAAACTCACAATGAAAAGAGTCTCAAAGTCTTAGGACTTTAGAGGGGACTGGATAATCACACCCAGTCTTCTTAGGGGCAGCGGCTGGCGATCCTTCCCCATATTACAAATTCACAACTGAAAAGAGTCCCAAAAGTTTTAAACTTTTGAGGGGGCTGGATAATCACACCCAGTCTTCTTAGGGGCAGCGGATGGTGAACATCCACCTCATTACAACTTCACAATGTTTATCTAACAAGTTTATGCAGGTACTAGATCAAAATGTTGAGAAGGATGATGAGTTTATGGCTATGGAAGAGGTAGCTGAGGAACAATCTTTGGAGATTCCCACGGTTGAGCAGCTGCTGGATGAAGCTAACAAACTTAACAAAGCCGTTCAAGAAACTCTAGAAAGTCCCTATGACACAGAGTCAGAAATCAAGGTGGTAAAGTCCTTCTTTACCAGCCATATCTCTGAGCTAAAAGATCAGACCATGCATGACTCTGAAGAAATTGCTGATTTTCATGAAGGCTCTGACTCTGACCTGCAATCAATGACTGATGATGACCTGCGATCTGTCTCAGGATTTTACACTATTGACTCTAAAGAAAATGCAGTGTCTAAATCTGACAACATTTTCAAAGATGATCATGCTTCCGCTGAACATCTTAGTCTTTCAGATCATATGGATCATATTTGTGAAGAAGTTATCTCTCTTTATTCCAGACTTGGGGATATGGAGTCTTCTATTGTTCAATAAGTGTCAGCTGAAATCAAGTCATCTTTGCCAAACCTTATCATTGACTCTCTAAAAGATTAGCTGCCTAGCCTTCTCTTAGATGCTCTGAAAGATACTCTTTCTCCATTACTTACAGATTTCATCAGAAGTTCTATTTCGTAATCCATTACAAAGGAGTTACCTCACGTTGAGGCACAGGTTCAGAAGAACTTACAAGCTCAGCTTCCTACCCTTCATCTGAAACCAATGTACAAAGAGATTAATGCCTTCAACAAACTGGAGAGTCAGCGATTTGTCATACTTCAGAAAGAGCTGAGTAAATCCCTTCACAAGAACATGAAGAAATCCATCAGACTAAAGGTCCGCAAAGGGATGGAAGTAGTTTGAGATAAGCTCACTTATTGTACAGACACTATGGCTACTAACTCTCAACATGTTCAAGATCTCAGGGTGATGTTTCATGACATAGTTTCCCTTCTAGAGGTAGTAGAAATCTTTAAAAAGGCTAATGATGAGGGGGAGAAGTGGGAGAAAAACAACACTGCTAAAGAAAAAGATGCTCAACACCCTGATCAAATCAAGGGGGAGCAAATCTCAAGGATCAACAGTGCTGATAATGTTCAGGGGGAGCAACCATTAGCTCGAGGTATACTAAATGATGAAAAAGCTCTGGTTGTTCATAACCTAGAGGAAAAGAAAGAAGGAACTGTCTCAATAGATGATGATGATCTTGACAAGCAGCCCTTATAAAAAAGGTTTAAAATTATGACTCCCATTCCTAATCCAATCCCTTTGAACACCTTTGTCCAAAAGGATGTTCTAAAGCCAAAGGAACAACATAAGTCTCTTTATAACTTCACTAATTAGCTGTTTAGAACCACTTCCTCAAAGTTCTTACCAACTCCTCCCAGAGAACCTACACCTCCCAGAGATCCCGCAAAGGGTAAAGAAGTTACCATTGTGAAAGAACAAGTGAATGAACTTGTTACTTATCAAGAAGAAGGAGGTTCTGTCCCTAAAATTCCAAAGTTAAAATCCTTCATTACCCTAGAGGGAACTCTGTCCCTAGAAGAATATAACAATCAAATCAGGGAACTAAAGAGGATAAGTGATCTGAAAGCACAACAAGATAAATCTAAACAAGAACTAAGGAAGATGTTCAATCAAGCCATACTGAAGGCTCAGCCTAAGAAATGGACTGAACATGAGGCAAAGAAAGCCAAGATAGTGGAAGAATACAATCATTAGATCTCCTTCAGAGCCGATCCTCTGTCAATTATAAAGATCAGTTATGTTGTAAATTCAAACAAGGAGGCAACTATGAAGATCACCAGAGGCGACAATCCTCTGAATCTCATTGTTCATCCCAACTTTAGACTAAAGTCGCTTGGTTTCAGTGAATGGTTGGAGGTTCATGACCTGGCATGCAAAAAGACTGGGAAATCAAATGATATGCTGTTACATAGTCTAAGAGCAAAATTCCAATGGGTCATAGACAAGGCTAAGAAGCTAGGACTTCCTCTACCTCAAGCACTTGCAACTTTTGGAATGACAGCTGAGGAAAAGAAATGGAAAAGGATACAGTTCCTCAAAGAAGCCTTTGTCACTGAAGACATCAGAGTCAATAGGATGAACATAAATCTGATTCCTCCACCTGGGGTCGTGCCAATCGAAGGCCTTGTCATCAAAGAACCTGAGTCAAGAATCTTCTTTATGAATACGAATATAGATATAGCCTTCCAAAGAGAAAGTGAGTTTCATCTGACTCCTACTATTCAGCTAATTCGCATTCATAACCAAATCAAAGTTGACTCAGAGATTACTGATGAGATGTTCAGAAAAATGATCTATGTAATAAAGGCTAGGAGTGATTGTATAAAGGCTAGGGAGACTATAGAAAAGAACCTAGATGATTTGGGCTAAAATGAAATAAAATCAATGAAGTTTCTTTTGTTAATCCTTTTGTCAATTATGTGTAAAAAGAAGCTGTGTGCTCACTTACAATAACTTTTTTACCTTAGCATAATTTATATTCAAATAAGGGGAGATTGTTGGGCCGATTCAGTGCCCAATAATCAGCTCCTAGATTTAAACAGAAATTAGGCTAAGTATTAAAGAACCTTTGAGTGGTGAAATCAGAGGTAATGAAAGAACCTCTGAGTGGTGGACTCAGAGGTAATGAAAGAACCTCTGAGTGGTGGACTTAGAGGTAATGAAAGGACTCTCTGAGTGCAAAGCCTGAGAGAGCAACATCAGACGTATTCGAGTCAAAGACATCGTCAAGGAAGTCAAAGATTACTTAAAGACAAACTCGTCAGCTGTGATGGATATCAGCTGGTATGTAAAAGGAATACGCTGAGGTTCTAAGGTGAGTCAGAGGTGGCAATACTCTGACTTTCCTATTACCCTTTGAAGAAGAACAAGCTGAGCTTAAAGTGTTCTCTGATGTTTAGGCGGGAAACTCAATATCACCTAAAGGCGCGACAAAAGGTGATTTGAGTTGTCTGTACCAAGTACGAAGTTGGTAAAAGTAGTGAACAGTTGGCAGAACTGTTCACTAAAGTATGGGCGGGTAGTTTCCAAGATTGGACGTGCATTAAATGCCTCGTACGTCCTCCACTAGAATCTTGACACGTTGCAACTACCCCCACTAAGGACGCAACCTCGTATTAGTATAAATAGAGAATGTTGTAAGGAGTAAATGTTATCGCTTTTATTGTTGTTGTTATTATAGGCATTTACTCCTTTGTCGAACTTACATCATAGACCTCTGATCCTATCAGCTGGCTATATAAGTTCGCTTGTAAACTTGATACTTTATTAAGTTTACTTGTTCAAAGGGTAATCATACATTGTCATTCAACCTGTGCGATCCATAGCACATTGTAATACTTTGATTCTTAATCAATAAAGCATTACACGATTGAAAAGTTATTACTTGTGTTATTTACATTAGATAAGTGTTATATTCCGTATAGACATTTTATTTAGGACTTTCATAGGCATTAACTCTTGTCTCGATGCATGCATACTTCAATCTAGTGATCTCGGAAGCCATCATCATAAAAAGGTAATGAGGGGATGATGTTTGTATATTTTTCCAGAATCTTTCTAGAATTCAAATTCAAGGTAAGAAGCAATGTGATTATATCATATTCTTATTTGCAAGTAATATAATATCTCTCATATTCAACTAGACTAGTTCAAATGACTAAGAAATTGTCACAGTTTGAGATTTGCCTGTATAAATATTCTTGGTAAAATCTTTATGACACCCTTATTTTACTCTATTGGTACATATTCGTGTACATATTCAGGTTTCGAGTTTGAGATTTGTTGTTTTTGGATTTATTGAGATTGACGGGTGCTGAGTGTATGTAGTGGTAATGATCAAGATTGATTGTGAATAAGGATTTGTTTGGTATTGATAACCATCGCCGCCACCAGAGAAGTTTTAGTCGTCGCCGTTATCGCCGATGGGAGTGTTTGTTTGTGATGATTTTTGGTTTGTTTAGATTTGGGTTTTATAACAACCCGTAATTTTCATCAATGTAATTATACATCTATTAAATTAGATGCACTGTAATATACATTTATTATATATACCACCTTTTTACATGGAAATTTTTGCTTATCTTATTATGCAACGTAACTTGCATCTCTAAAGTAAACGAGCTCACACAACCTACCTATGCTAATTCTATCTATGTTTATATCATGTAAACATCCTAATATGTC